>SJYQ01023061.1:29108-66812 GCA_006410935.1 Redunca redunca
AGCTGGAATCAAGATTGCCGGGAGAAATATCAATAACCTCAGATATGCAGATGACACCACCCTTATGGCAGAAAGTGAAGAGGAACTCAAAAGCCTCTTGATGAAAGTGAAAGAGGAGAGTAAAACAGTTGGCTTACAGCTCAACATTCAGAAAACTAAGATCACAGCATCTGGTCCCATCACTTCATGGGAAATAGATGGGGAAACAGTGGAAACAGCGTCAGACTTTATTTTTGGGGGCTCCAAAATCACTGCAGATGGTGACTGCAGCCATCAAATTGAAAAACGCTTACTCTTTGGAAGGAAAGTTATGACCAACCAAGATAGCATATTAAAAAGCAGAGACATTACTTTGCCAGCAAAGGTCCATCTAGTCAAGGCTATGGTTTTTCCAGTGGTCATGTATGGATGTGAGAATTGGACTGTGAAGAAGGCTGTGTGCCGAAGAACTGATGCTTTTGAACTGTGGTGTTGGAGAAGACTCTTGAGAGTCCCTTGGACTGAAAGGAGATCCAATCAGTCCATCCTAAAGGAGATCAATCTTGAGTGTTCAATGGAAGGACTGATGCTGAAGCTCCAATACTTTGGTCACCTGATGCAAAGAGGCTGACTCATTTGAAAAGACCCTGATTCTGGGAAAGATTGAAGGCAGGAGGAGAAGGGGATGACAGAAGATGAGATGGCTGGATGGCATCACTGACTCAATGGACATGAGTTTGGGTAAACTCCGGGAGTTGGTGATGGACATGGAGGCCTGGCGAGCTGTGGTCCATGGGGTCACAAAGAGTCGGACACAACTGAGTGACTGAACTGAAAGGCTATAAAAACATCCATAATATCTGACCTCACTTCTGGAATCTATCCTAAGAAAACAATCCACTATCACTATACAAACTTCAACAGATACACATACACAAACACTCTAAACAGAGAACAACTCCAAATACCAAGAGGTTAAGCAAATTTCATCTACTGAATGAAATATTACTCAATTATTCCATAAATTTAAAGACTCTAGTAACATCCAACCACAATGTTAATGGAAAAACATAATGCAAAACTGTACATATATTAAAACATAATGAAGCAAAAATGTATGTAATTATACTCATTTATTAAACACTGAACAAATGTATATTATGCACCATGCACTTTTCTGGTTATTGAGATAAAATGCATGCATTCATGAAGCTTGTGTCCCAGTGGTTTTGCATATAGCAATATTTGAAAGGAAATACACAAAATCAATAGTTGTTAGGGTAGAAACATGATGGATAATTCTTTTCACCTCATTTTCAAATATCCTCTAATGGTGTATAGTCTTTATAATTTAAAGATCTCAGGAAATGTAAAACAAAGGCAAGGGATTTTAACTCACCTTTTAATGTTAGATAATTCCTTCTTAGTGTTTTTACTTCTTGTCTGAAACAACAGGAGAAAGCAAAGTACTAAATTAACATATGTACTGAAATTTGCTTAAAAGCTTGGGTTTACCCTCCCAAGTGATACCTTGCTCATTTCTGTCCAAGTGTGCAAAAATCCTTTGACTAGTTCACTGTCATCATCTCGATTTTCAGGAGTCATTTCTAAAGGCCCAGGAGGTATCAAAGGCTGTTATAAAAAATAAGAAAAAAAAAAAACTTGGTTGTCACTCTGCCTTAGAATTCAAGCTTGAGGTTTCTCTTTACTTTCAATATCTACAACAGGGGTGACATATAGTTAGCAATCAAAAACAGTTGTTCAATGAATGAATGCCAAATATCCTGTAAAGTAAAAACATGTATTATCTCATTTAATTCCCTTAACAATCCAGTGAATGAGATATCTCATTTCAAAGACAGTGGAATGAAATAGAGAAGTTAATTTGTCCAAAGTTACACTGCCCATAAATAGAGTTGCTAAGAATTGATTCAGATCAGTTCAATTTCATTACTCAAGTTATTACTCTGTATCATTTTTTAATATCAGGGATTATAACCCACAAGGCATGAAATCATTTTAATATGTTATAACCAACAGTGTGCTTTATTGAATGAGACCAGAAAATACAAAAATACATCATATGTAGTAAGGGTTAAGTATCATTTCACAAAAGGTTTCAGTTGTGTGTGTGTGTGTGTGTGTGTGTGTGTGTGTGTGTGTGCATGCCCACACACGGAGTGGATTCAATGTAAATTATTTCTTATCATGGATGCATAGAGGCTTCAAAAAATGAGCTACCTTCTCCGTAGCAACTTAATTTCCAATTAGCTCTCAAAGCACCAGGCTAATGAGAGCTATCTTCCAAGTTATAATTAAGCACTTAGATATAAAGTATTTAAAAAGTAGATGCTCCTGAATAAAAAATAATCTTACTCACACAATAAATTTGGTAAATAAAACTCTTTCCAGTCACTGACAGCATAAATTAAACTACAATATAGGATCCCCATCGTTATTATCACATATTATTATTAATACTACCATTTATTGCTTAGTAAGTAATATAATACATTCAATATAATGTAAGGACCTTTATCCCTCATAATACCCCTTGTGAGAGGTTTCTGTTATTGTTGCTATTTTAAAAATAGGGAAACTGGGGCTCAGAATGGCTAAGCAATTTACCCACAATCCGACATAGGTAAGTCTGCAGAAGTATATAATCCAGTCTTTCATGAGTTTGAGATCTTACTCATTAAACCATATTAGTTCAGTTGCTCAGTCGTGTCTGACTCTTTGTGACCCAATGAACCACAGCACACCAGGCCTCCCTGTCCATCACCAACTCCCGGAGTCCACCCAAACCCATGTCCATTGAGTCGGTGATGCCATCCAACCATATTAAACCATATAAGAGTCAAGTATTAAATTAATGAAGTACAAATTAACCATACTTTACTGACTTTTTACTCTATTTTCAAACACTTCAAATTTTTCAGTATTTTATTGATTTAATATATTATATTTGCACTCTTTCTTACATTTTCATCTACTTCTAATTCGGTCTGGGTTGGGGCTGCTGGCAATGGGACTCCTGAAGGATCAACTTTTAGTAATCGCATTGANCCCGGAGTCCACCCAAACCCATGTCCATTGAGTCGGTGATGCCATCCAACCATATTAAACCATGTAAGAGTCAAGTATTAAATTAATTAAGTACAAATTAACCATACTTTACTGACTTTTTACTCTATTTTCAAACACTTCAAATTTTTCAGTATTTTATTGATTTAATATATTATATTTGCACTCTTTCTTACATTTTCATCTACTTCTAATTCGGTCTGGGTTGGGGCTGCTGGCAATGGGACTCCTGAAGGATCAACTTTTAGTAATCGCATTGACCTTCTACATCCAGTTCCATTTTCTTTTTTCTTGGGTTTCTTCCTAAGGATTGGAAGGAAAACCATGTTATACTCATAAAAGAGTTATATGTATTTATTACTACCAAGGAGATAACTTCTAGTAATGTATCTCACACATATAGTCAAACACTGCAAAGATATATATACATACCTACACTAATTTTAATTTAAAGTTTGGAAACATGGTAACTATTCACTATGGGGAGGTAAGGGGTATTTTAAGACATACGTATCCAGTCAACTATTAAGCAGCCATAAAAAAGAATGAAACAGATCTCTATGTGCAATGACATGAACTCTAGGATATAAGAAGCAAAAGAGAAGGTACAGTGTATGTTGAATATGGTTACATTTGCTTTTTTATAAAAGACATACATGTACATTTGTAACTGGTGAGATTACCAGTGGAAGAATATCCATGAAAATATTAACAGTGGATTACTCTAGGAAGAAGGGTGGAGAACTAAGGTCCAAACTTACAAAAAAAAAAAAAAAAGACTTAACTATTTCATTGCATTTGCTTCCATATAGTTTACCTTGTAAAATCATAGATACCGTACTTTTTATTTATTATTTTTTCATTTAAAAAAGTAGTTCAGAGGATTCTATGGTGACTCACTGGTAGGGAATACACATGCCAATGCAGGGACAGAGGTTCAATCCCTGGTTTGGGAAGATCCCACCTGCTATGCAACAACTAAGCCTGTGTCCTGCAACTATTAAAGCTCACAGCCTACAGAGCCTGTTAATTGCAATTACTGAACTCATGAACCAAGACTACTGAACCCACGCACGCCAAAATACATGCTCTGTAACAGGAGAAAAAAAAAAACCTGTGCACAACAAAGACCCAGCACAGCCAATAAATGATAAATAAAATTAAAATTAAAAACCTCACAGAGATAAGATGCAGCAATTATGAAATAAAAACAATGTGCTTTTGGACTTCCCTAGAGGTACAGTGGATAATAATTCCTCCTGACAACACAGGGTATATGGGCTGCATCCCTGCTCAAGGGAGATTTCATGCCGCAGAGAAACTAAGCCTGTGTGCCACAATTACTGAGCCCACGTGCCGCACCTACTGGAGCCTGCTTGTCAAAAGTCTAGGCTCCACAACAAGAGAAGCCACCACAAGCAGAAGCGCACACACCACAGCGAAGAACAGACCCTGCCCACAGCAACTCGAGAAAGGCCTGCCCAGGAACAAAGGCCCAGCACGGCCAGAAGTAAATGGACTAAATAAAATTACTAAAAATAATTATCATCAGCCAAAATCAATTTTAAAATACAGTTCAGAACTACCCTGGTGATACACTGGTTAGGAATCCATCTGCCAATCAAGGGGACATGGGTTCCATCCCTGGTCTGGGAAGATTCAGCATGCCATGGAACAACTAAGCCCACATGCTATAACTGCTGAGGCTCTCACTCTAGAGCCCGAGTTCCAACGCCTAAGCCCACGTGCCACAGCTCCTGAGCCACCGTGACCAAGAGCCCAAATTCAGCAACAACAGAAGCCAACGCAATGATAAGATCACGCACCACTAGAGAGCAGCCCCCACTCTCAGAAACTAGACCCAAAAAAGCCTGGGCCAAGCCACAAACATCCAGCACAGTAAGTAAATAATAAATAAAAAGTTTCACATAGACAACATGCTGCAATCATGAGATAAAGACAATGTGCTTCTGGACGTCCCTGGTGGTTCAGCGGATAAGAATGTTCCTCCCAATGCAGGGAACATGGGTTCAATCCCGACTCCAGGAAGACTCCAGAGCAACTAAGCCTGTGAGCCGCAACTACTGAAGCCCACTTACCAAGAGCCCACATGCCCAAACTACTCAGAGTTACCAATTCCAGCTCCAAGGCTAAGACTCACCGCTCCCCATCTATGGGGCCAAGGTTCAGTCCCTGGTCAGGGAATGAGAATCCACACACCACAACTAAAAGATCCCACATGGACAACTAAGACCCAGTGCAGCCAAATAAACAGTAAAAATAAAATAAGTATTTTTAAAAACCAAAAGACAAACTCCAGGGAAAACTAGACAGCTACAGATAAAACTATGAAATTGGAACATTTTGTCATACCATATACAAAAATAGACTCAAAATGGATTGAAGACTTTAATGTAAAACCTGAAACCATAAAACTCCTAGAAGAAAACATAGGTAGTACACTCTTTGACAGTGGTCTTAGAAATATTTTTTAGATATGTCTCCTCAGGCAAGGGAAAAAAATAAAATGCAACCTAATGAAACTTAAAAGCTTTAACACAGCAAAGGAAACCAACAAAATGAAAATGCAACCAACTGAAGGAAAGATTTTTGAAAATGATATGAAGGGTTAATATGTGGGGACTTCCCTAGCAGTCCAGTAATTGGTTAAGACAACAAGCTTCCATTGCAAGGGACATAGGTTCAATCCCTTGGGGAACTAAGATCCTGCATGCCATAGGGCACAGTCAAATAAAAGGGTTAATATCCCAAATATATGAACAACTTACACAATTTAATATATTTTAAAAAATCTGATTAAACAATAGACAGAGGATATGAACAGGCATTTTTCCAAGGAAGCAATACAGATGGTCAACAAGCATAAATTAAAAGATCAGAACTACCATATGATCCAGCAATTCCACTTCTAGGTACTTATGCAAAGAAAACAAAACACTAATTCAAAAAGGTACATGCAAAAAAAAAAAAAAAGATACATGCACCCCAACATTCATAGCAGCATTTTTTATAACAGCCCAGTTATGAAAGCAACCTAAAGGTCCATCAACAGATGAATGGATACACACACACACACACACACACACACGAATACTAATTAGCCATAAAAAAGAACAAAGTTTTGCCATTTGCAACATGACTGAATCTGGAGGGTAGTATGCTTGATGAAATAAATCAGACAGAAAAAGACAAATACTGTGTGTTATCACTTACATTTGGAATTTAAAATATAAAATGAATGAATATAACAAAACAGAAACACACTGACAGATACAGAGAACATACAGTGGTTACTGGTAAGGAGAAGGAAGAGAGGAGGGGGAATATAAGGGTACAGGAGTAAGAGGTACAAACGACTTTGTAAAAAATAAGCTATGAGCATATATTTATAGCACAGGAAATATAGCCAGTATTTTACAATAACTATAAATGGAGTATAATCTATAAGAATTTTAAATGACTATGTTGTACACCTGAAACTAATACTGTAAATAAACTATACCTCTATTTTTTAATTAAAAATAAAAATTAATGTTAAAAAAGATATGCAACAGAACAAAAAAAACAAACCAGGGTGGTCCACACAAAAACCTACACATATGTTTACAGGAGCTTTGCTCGCAACTTGCCAAACTGGGAAGCAACCAAGATATCCTTCAACAGACCAATGGATGAATAAACTGGGATATTTCCAGACAACAGAAAATTCAGTTCAGTCAGTGTCCGACTCTTTGCGACCCCATTGACTGTAGCACACCAGGCTTCCCTGTCCATCACCAACTCCCAGAGCTTGCTCAAACTCACGTCCATCGACTCAGTGATGCCATCCAACTATCTCATTCTCTGTTGTCCCCTTCTCCTCCTGCCTTCAGTCTTTCCCAGCATCAGGATCTTTTCCAGTGAGTCAGTTCTTCGCATCAGGTGGCCAAAGCATTGGAGTTACTGCATCAGTATCAGTCCTCCCAATGAATATCCAGGGTTGATTTCCTTTAGGATTGACTGGTTTAATCTCCTTGCTGTGCAAGGAGGCTCTCAAAGAGTCTTCTCCAGTATCACATTTCAAAAGCATCAATTCTTCGTCGCTCAGCTTTCTTCATAGTCCAATTCTCACATCCTTATATGACCACTGGAAAAACCATAGCCTTGACTAGACAGACCTTTGTCGGCAAAGTAATAGCTCTGCTTTTGAATGTACTATCTGGGCTGGGCATAACTTTCCTTTCAAGGAGTAAGCGTCTTTTAATTTCATGGCTGCAGTCACCATCTGCAGTGATTTTGGAGCCCCAAAAAATAAAGTCTCTCACTGTTTCCATTGTTTCTCCATCTATTTCCCATGAAGTGATGAGACCGGATGCCATGATCTTCATTTTTTGAATGTTGAGTTTTAAGCCAGCTTTTTCACTCTCCTTTTTCACTTTCATCAAGAGGCTCTTAAATTCTTCTTCACTTGCTGCCATAAGGGTGGTGTCATCTGCGTATGTGAGGTTATTGATATTTCTCCTGGCAATCTTGATTCCAGCTTGTGCTTCATTCAGCCCAGCATTTTGCATTATGTACTCTGCATATAAGTTAAATAAGCAAGGTAACAATACACAGCCTTTACATACTCCTTTACTATTTGGAACCAGTCCATTGTTCCATGTCCAGCTCTAACTATTGCTTCCTGACCTTCATACTGATTTCTCAGGAGGCAGGTAAGGTGGTCTGGTATTCCCAACTCTTTCAGAATTTTCTAGTTTGTTGTGATCTATACAGTCAAAGACTTTGGCGTAATCAATAAAGCAGAAGCAGATGTTTTTCTGGTATTCTCTTGCTTTTTCGATGATCCAATGGATGGTGGCAATTTGATCTGGTTCCTCTGCCTTTTCTAAATCCAACTTGAACATCTGGAAGTTCACGGTTCATGTACTATCGAAGCCTGGCTTGGAGAATTTTGAGTGCTGCTTTGCTAGCATGTGAGATGAGTGCAATTAGGCGGTAGTTTGAACATTCTTTGGCATTGCCTTTCTTGGGATTGGAATGAAAACTGACCTTTTCCAGTCCTGCGGCCACTAAGTTTTCCAATTTGCTGGCATACTGAGTGCAACACTTTCACAACATCATCTTTTAAAATTTGAAACAGCTCAACTGGAATTCTATCTATATGGAACTATCATATACTTTAACAAAAAAATCCTAGGAGAACAGACTACAGTTGCAGCCTGGCTTCCCATTCATCCCCATCATTATTATGATCAGTCAACAGGAACTGAGCACATACTAGGAATCTTAATATGATCTTGAGTAAATAAGATCCAGAGGTAACGCTTTCCCCCCCCCCAGTGAGAGAGGTTCACGATTTAATGAAGTATATGACCTGTTTATATGTACTTAAACTGTACTGCTGGGCTTCCTTGGTGGCTCAGACCTGCAATGCAGGAGACCTGGGTTTAGTCCTTGGGTTGGGAAGATCCCCTGAAGGAGGGCAACTAACACCAGTATTCTTGCCTGGAGAATCCTCATGGACAGAGGAGCCTGGTGGGCTACAGCCCATGGTGTCACAAAGAGTCAGACACAACTGAGCGACTAAGCGCAGCACAGCAAACTGTACTGCTATGAAATCTAATATGGAGTCCAAAAATTGGACTGATTTCTTGCCCAAGGCCTTAAAAGGACTGTAACCAGCTCCTTTTAATTTAAATGTTACCACTTTAGGACTCCCTGGTGGCACAGCAGATAAGAATCTGCCTGCCTACACAGGGTACACTTGTTCAATCCCTGGTCCAGGAAGATTCCACATGCGGTGCACTGAAACTACTAAAGCCCGAGTGCCCAGAGCCAGCAAGCCACAGTTACTGAGCCCACATGCTGCCGCTACTGAAGCCCGTGTGCCTAGAGCCTGTGCCCCACGACAGAAGAAGCTACTGCAGTGAGAAGGCCGAGCACCACAACCAGAGAGCAGCCCCCAAGCTCTGCAGCTAGAGAAAGACCACAGGCAGGAAAGACCCAGTGCGGTCAAAAATAAATAACTTAAAGATAAATGTTGTCACTTTAACAGCGAAGTATTCATATAAAGCAAAACCAAGTATACTTGTTATATAGTTAAATACTGGCTAAATTTACCAAAGATTCCTGTAGCAGTCTTTGGTAGATTTAACATTCATTATTAACTTTCATGAGAGTGAAAGTGTTAGTTGCTCAGTCACGTCCCTTGCTCAGTCACGTCCAACTCTGTGAACCCATGGACTGTAGCCCACCAGGCTCCTTTCTCCTTGGGACTCTCCAGGCAAGAATACTTGAGTGGGTTGCCATTTCCTTCTCCAGGGGATCTTCCTATCCCAGGGATCAAACCCAGGTCTCCTGTATTTCAGCAGATTCTTTACCATCTGAGCCACCAGGGAATCCCTATGAATTTTCATAGTATTAAAATATTATAGGTCATGTGCCAACTTCAGAGTCCTCTAAATCTTTTGTCAGGAAGATAATGATAGCATCATAGACAGAACTAAAACCTGATATCACATATTACTAAAACTGACATTTATTTCCAAAAGGATTTGACCTATGGTAAGTGAACTCTGAAAAAAGTGAGAAGACTGGCAGTTGGAGAAAAGTAGGTCTGTCACATTACTTAGTCAATGGCAGTTCCAGTGTAATTTAGCCTCAATCTTTTTGCTGAAATGATCTAAATAACAAAAGATTCATAATAAAAATATATGGAAGAAAAAGAAATGAGCTATTAAGCCATGAACAGATATGGGGGCAATTTAAATGCACAGTACTAAGAAGAAGAAGCCAATGTGAACGAGGCTACATACTGATGATTCTAAATACGTGGCACCAGTCAGCGGCCATCACCAAAAACCTTCACACAATAAATGCTGAAGAGGGTGCGGAGAAAAGGGAACCCTCCTATACTGATGGAGGGAATGTAAATTGATACAGCCACTATGGAGAACAGTACGGAGGTTCCTTAAAAAACTAAAACTAGGGATTTCCCTGGGGGTCTATGTGCTCCCCAGGCAGTGGGCCCACATTCAATCCTGGTCAGAGAACTAGATCCCACGTGCTGCAACTGAAGATCCCACCTGCCACAACTAAGACCAGGCACAGCCAAAATAAATGAAAAACTTTTCTGAAAAACCCTCAACAACAACAAAGAAAACTTCGTTTATAAATGGGCCAAAGACCTTAACAAACATAGCACCAAAGAAGGTACATGGATGGGAAATGCCTCACAGTATATCTCATCAGAGAAACGCAAATTGAAACAATGAGACCACTACAGCCATATTAGAATACCCAGAATCCAGAGTTCTGATGACTCCACATACTGGTAAAGATGTCTATCAACAGGATCTCTCATTAATTGCTGGTACAAATATAAAATGACACAGTCACTTGGAAGATACTTTGGTGGTTTCTTACCAAATTAAGCAAACTTCGCATACAGTCCAGCCACTGTGCTTCTTGGTATTTACTCAGAGGAGCTGAAAACTCCGCACAGAAGCACACGCTCAGTTGTTTCCAGCAGCTTTGTTCCTAACTGCCAAAACTTGGAAACAACCAATAAATAAAGTGTAATGCATGCAGACAACAGACTATTCAGTTCAGTTCAGTCGCTCAGTCGTGTCCGACTCTTTGCGACCCCACGAATCGCTGCACGCCAGGCCTCCCTGTCCATCACCAAAACAGACTATTATTCAGCACTAAAAAACAATGAGCTATGAGAGGAGGACGAAACTCAAATGCAACGAAGCCAACCTGAAAAGGCTACATGCTGTATCATTCCAACTAGGTGACATTCTAAAATAGGCAAAACTATGGAAACAGTAAAAACATCAGTAGTTGTTGGAGGGTAGTTGTGGGGAAGGATGAAAAAGCAGAGCACAGAGGATTTTCAGGGAAGTGAAAATACTATGTATGCTATCTTAATGATGGATACCTGTCATTGCACATTTGTAAAAACCAACAGAAAATGCAACACCAACAACAAATCCTAAGATAAACTATGGACTCTAGGTGATTATGATGTGTCAGTGTAGGTTCAACCTTGGCAACCTACAAATGTACCATTCTAATATGTGATGTTTATAATAGGGGAAGCTTCGAATGGCAGGGGTAGAGAATAAATGGGAAATCTCTGTATCCTCCTCTCTATTTTGCTGTGAACCCAAAACTGTTCTTTAAAAAATTAAGTCTTAAAAAAAAAGAAGTTCATTAAAAAATATTGGGGAAAGAGATGCCTCTGAAATTACTTCCAAAAATTCACATGCATAAATCTCACCAACAGTCCACATTAGTTTAGAAGAATGAGTGATAACTACTATTTATTTAAGTATACTGTGTGGTAGAAACTATACTAAGCATTCAATACATCATTTAACCTTCAAAAAAAATCCTCAGCATATGGAAAAATTGGGGTTCTAATATATAATCCTCCTAGAGAATCCTCCTCAGAGAGAAGCTCTTCACACATAAACACCAACAGACTTAAGACTGATCAGAGCAGCAGTCTTTATAATAAAGGAAATACGAAGACAATTCAACTGTCCATATTCAAGTCAACAAGTGCATTCAGAGAGCAGAAAAAACAGGATGAAGTAAAGCTGCACACAACAACATGAACGAATTTTAAAACATATAAAGATGTAAAAGTGAGCAAAAGAAAATCCCGGAATAAAAAAATGGCATACTATATGTTAATATAAAAAACAGGTAAAAATAAAACACTGTATTAATAGTAATGTTATATTAATATTAATATACATTCATTGGTGGTAAAACTATAAATAAATGCAAGGAGTGATTATCACAAAATTCTGCAAAATGACTATTACCTCGAGGAGGGCCTTGAAAGGTAATATAAATTTCTATTGAGCTGGATGGCAGGTATAAGGATGGACGCTTGAATTATTATTATTTTTTCAATTACGTAAATATTCACGTGCTTCTTTGTATGTATATTTAGTAATTTTTTAAAACCCCTCTAGATGGGCATAACGTCAATTTTTCAGTTCAGTTTAGTCGCTCAGTCGTGTCCGACTCTTTGAGACCCCATGGATCGCAGCACCCCAGGCCTCCCTGTCCATCACCAACTCCCAGAGTTCACTCAGACTCACGTTCATCGAGTCTGTAATGCCATCCAGCCATCTCATCCTCTGTCGTCCCCTTCTCCTCCTGCCCCCAATCCCTCCCAGCATCAGAGTCTTTTCCAATGAGTCAACTCTTCACATGAGGTGGCCAAAGTACTGGAGCTTCAGCTTCAGCATCATTCCTTCCAAAGAAATCCCAGGGCTGATCTTCAGAATGGACTGGTTGGATCTCCTTGCAGTCCAAGGGACTCTCAAGAGTCTTCTCCAACAGCACAGTTCAAAAGCATCAATTCCGGCGCTCAGCCTTCTTCACAGTCCAACTCTCACATCCATACACGACCACAGGAAAAACCATAGCCTTGACTAGATGGACCTTTGTTGGCAAAGTAATGTCTCTGCTTTTGAATATACTATGTAGGTTGGTTATAACTTTTCTTCCAAGGAGTAAGCATCTTTTAATTTCATGGCTGCAATCGCCATCTGCAGTGATTTTGGAGCCCCCCAAAATAAAGTCTGACACTGTTTCCACTGTTTCCCCATCTATTTCCCATGAAGTGATGGGACCAGATGCCATGATCTTTGTTTTCTGAATGTTGAGCTGTAAGCCAACTTTTTCACTCTCCACTTTCACTTTCATCAGGAGGCTTTTTAGCTCCTCTTCACTTTCTGCCATAAGGGTGGTGTCATCTGCATATCTGAGGTTACTGATATTTCTCCCGGCAATCTTGATTCCAGCTTGTGTTTCTTCCAGTCCAGCGTTTCTCATGATGTACTCTGCATAGAAGTTAAATAAGCAGGGTGACAATATACAGCCTTGACAGACTCCTTTTCCTATTTGGAACCAGTCTGTTGTTCCATGTCCAGTTCTAACTGTTGCTTCCTGACCTCCACATAGATTTCTCAAGAGGCAGATCAGGTGGTCTGGTATTCCCATCTCTTTCAGAATTTTCCACAGTTTATTGTGATCCACACAGTCAAAAGCTTTGGCATAGTCCATAAAGCAGAAAGAGATGTTTTTCTGGAACTCTCTGGCTTTTTCCATGATCCAGCAGATGTTGGCAATTTGATCTCTGGTTCCTCTGCCTTTTCTAAAACCAGCTTGAACATCAGGAAGTTCACAGTTCACGTATTGCTGAAGCCTGGCTTGGAGAATTTTGAGCATTACTTTACTAGCATGTGAAATGAGTGCACATGTGTGGTAGTTTGAGCATTCTTTGGCATTGCCTTTCTTTGGGATTGGAATGAAAACTGACCTTTTCCAGTCCTGTGGCCACTGCTGAGTTTTCCAAATTTGCTGGCATATTGAGTGCAGCACTTTCACAGCACCATCTTTCAGAATTTGAAATAGCTCAACTGGAATTCCATCACCTCCACTAGCTTTGTTCGTAGGGATGCTTTCCAAGGCCCACTTGACTTCACATTCCAGGGTGTCTGGCTCTAGATTAGTGATCACACCATCATGATTATCTGGGTGGTGAAGACCTTTTTTGTACAGTTCTTCTGTGTATTCTTGCCACCTCTTCTTAATATCTTCTGCTTCTGTTAGGTCCAGACCATTTCTGTCTTTTATTGAGCTACCCCGCGTCCGAGGTCAGTGGCGGCTGGGAGGAGACACCCTGCGTCCAAGGTTAGGGGGCAGCAGCCGAGAGGAGATACCCTGCGTCCAAGGTCAGTGGTGGCCGGGAGGAGACACCCCGCATCTGAGGTCCGGGGCGGTGGCTTAGAGGAGCTACCCTGCGTCCTAGGCCAGGGGCGGCCGGGAGAAGCCACCTCGCACCTGGGGCTAAGGGCGGTGGCCCTGAGGAGCCACCCCGCTGGAGGCCAAGGGCGGCGGCCGGGAGGAGCTACCCCGCTGGAGGCCAGGGGCGGTGGCCGGGAGGATCGGTGGCTGCAGGGGCGCAGGAGGGCCTAGAGGAGCTATCCCACGTTGAAGGTCATGAAGGGCGGCGGTAAGGAGATGCCCCTCGTCCAAGGTAAGGAGCAGCCGCTGTGCTTTGCTGGAGCAGCCATGAAGAGATACCCCACGCCCAAGGTAAGAGAAACATCAACTTTACAAATAAGGAAAGAAAGATTATATAAATTGTCCAAAGTTAATACCACAGTTATAAGTTGCTAAATTGGAACTTGAAATCAAGTTTGCCAAATTTCTAAAGTTATGCTCTTTTTTCTACATAACTTCTGCTCTAGCTGCTGGATACTAATCTTTACATAACTATTAAGTGCTGGAACTGTGTGACTTAGGTGATTTAGGAAAAAAAAAATCACTAATCTTTGCTAATAAAATAATATACAAAGGGAAGTAAGATCCCACATGCCACACTGAGCAGCAGCCAAAACTATATAGATGTATGCAAATATAAAGCTAATGACCAACTGACAGCAGGGCAGCTGCTATTATCTTCCAGTGTCAAACACTTGTTTGTTCCTCTGGTAACAATTTTTCACACTTGCAAATACCTGGTCATAATTAAAGGTTCAGGTTTTCTCAAGCTAGTTGACCTATACCAGAATCAAATCAATTAAATGATGTTACATTAGCATCTAGTACTAAAACAATGATTTAACGATGCCAAGATTTTCAGTTTCTTCATTTATACGTAAGTATTGTTAACATGCAGAGAAGAGAACCTAAGGCACCCTGGAGGTCAAATCCTGAAGCTTCCACTTAAAAGCTGATTTTTTTTTAACCTTTCTTTTTGGCCATGCCACATGGGATGTGGGCTATTAGTTCCCCGATCAGGGATCGAACCAGCATCCCCCACATTGGAAATGGGGAGTTCTTAACCACTGGACTGCTGGGGAAGTCTTTAAGAGCTACTCTTGACCTTGAGCAAATTACTTTACCTCTTTGAGTCTGTTTTATATCTCACAAAATTTTTGCCAGAATTAAGTGAGATAATATAGGATGTTAGGTCCTATAGATAATATAGGACCTAAAAGATTTTTAGGTCACTGCATTGTATTTCAGAGAAGGAAATGGCAACCCACTCCAGTATTCTTGCCTGGAGACTCCCACAGACAGCAAAGCCTGTGTCCCTAGGGTTGCAAAGACTCAGGCACGACTGAAGCGACTTAGCATGCGTGCATGGTATTTCACAGATGTGCCACAAATGTTCATTTCCTTCCTTTATTCTAGGAATGGGAAAGAAAAAACAAAAAATAAACTAGAGGAATGTTTAAAAACAATAGTTTTTTTAAGGGAAAAATAAGAACAATTTAGTGGTAAAAAAAGATTTCTCTCAGAGTTCCCTGATGGTACAGTGGATGAGAATCCACCTGCCAATGCAGGAGACATGGGTTCAATCCCTGGTCCAAGAAGACTCCACATGCCATGGAGTAGCCAAAGCCCGTGAGCCACAACTACTGAGCCTGTGTGCCTAGCACCTACGTTCCGCAACAAGAGAAGCCACTGCAATGGAAAACTCATGCACTGCACCTAGAGAACAGCCCGTGCTTGCCACAGTTTGAGAAAGCCCACGTGGCAATGAAGACCCAGTACAACCGAAAAAATTATAAATATTTTTTAAAAAAGATTTCCCTCCATTAGCAGCGTAATAAATATAAATAAAATTCAGTTCTCAAGATTTTATTTCGTCTACAGTCCTTTGATGAAGATGAGAACTTTAGAGTTATTAAAAGGTAGTATTCCCTCAGAGATATAAACAATTAAACCAAATTACTGTTTCTGATCTGCTACTTATTGTACTATGTGGAACCATTTTTTCAAATTATAAAACAACTCAGCAATATATCATGGTATAGGAAATGTAAACCCAATCTTTTACCTTTTGGATTCAGGAGGCTGTCTCTTCTTTATCATTTCACGGAGCCTTGCAGCTGACTGTAAAATACACAAAACATAATACATGTAAAAATACTATCTTATAAAAAAAAATACTGTAACTACATAGCTTACCTTCTAAAACATTTGAGTATCTGCTACTATATGTACACTAAGCCAAGATCTATACAGGAAGTAAAGAACCTTGAGACACGACAACTGCTCTTGGCAGTAGACATGAGACAAATACACTATCAATAATAAAGAGAAGTACATAATACTATCTCAAGTACCGACATTCTGATTCCTGGGACCAGGCTACTAACAAGTTTACGTAAGTAAACATTTATTAAATATACTATTACAAATTTCCAAGTTTAACTTCTACTTCAGGCAACCCTTTGTGGGTGTTTTCCAGAAAAGTTACAGGTTGTACTTCCATAAATCAATAGTAATTTGTTAACTCAAGTCAAAATCAGAGATATTTTTGTCTCCATTTCTGATGAATTTTCAACTGTTAGTGAGTGACTCAGCAAGTTAGTGCCTTGTATTAACTCACCCTCCCTCCCCTCAAGATGCAAATACACACTGAATATTTAGGAATCTGGTATGCCCAGAAACTATTTAATAAAGCCAAGGATTTAATGTATTTTGGGGGGAAACATCACACACCCTCCTGGACAGCTCTTTGCACACACACAGAAGTTTGACCGCAGTGTAAAGACCTTCAGTGTAAATTATACCTTTAGCAATAATGATTAGAAAACATTAGCATACTTATGGCCATTAACCCTTAAAGCTTCCAATACTAACCATATTCTCTATTCTTTTTTTCAATTTTGGCAGTGCCTCGAGGAGTGTGGGGTCTTAGCTCCCTGACCAGGGATAGAAAGGAGTAAGAGGAAGCTTCCAATTACAGCTTTAATACAACAGTTTAAAAGAAAAAAAAAGTCTTGCAATCAGTAAAATACAGTAAAGTGTATTAAGTGTAAATCTTGCTAATTTTACCCTCCCTCATTTGACACTATGAAACCTGATACTATGAGTATTTTATTGACCTACTAGCAAGAATAGTATCTCAGTTTAGATTAGAAACTTCCAACAAACCTCAGACAACTGAAGAGAAGCAAAAAAGTTTGCATTTTCTGATATGTTCTTCAGTCTCTTCCTTTCATATGGTGACAGTTCTGAAAAATCATCCTATAAAATCACACCAAAAAGATTCTGTTATTTACATAATCCACAGCAGAAAATACCTCACAAAACTAGTTGTTGTATTCTCCACCTGTATATGTTCCTTCAAATTGCACCTACTGTGGTTATTTTATGTTATCTTACCAAACAGCACATAAACTTTGCTGCATTGGATACTGAGACAAAGAGTTTCGGTTTGGGATAATTGCAGGATATATGCACCACTTCCCAATTAAATAACAAGTGATCTGATATCAGAAGTCAATTAGGATAGCCCAATAGCACATTAGTTTCTACTGGCCCTTAAATGTATTGTTTCACAAAGTGACCTTTTTATTAAGCAAAACAAGAAACAACTCAAAAACAGAAATCTTAAAATTCACTGAGATGATTAAAGAAATTCAATAAAAAAGAGAATCACATGAGCAGAAAAGACAGTTTTAAACTAAAGAATCTTGGAGGTCCAATATCCAACTAATAGTTACTGTAGTGGGGGAAAAGAGCAGAGAAAATGGAGGAGAGAAAATCATTAGAGAAATAACACAAGAAAGCTTCTCAAAACTGAAGAAATGCGTTTCCAGATTAAAAGGGCCCAACGTGTATACAACACAATGAATGAAAACAAGACTCAAGCCCAGGCATATCATCACAAAATTTCTCAATACCTGAAGATGAGTGAAATAAAGAGAAGATCCCAAAAGTTTGCAGAGGGAAAAACAGACCACAAAGAACCAAGAATGATAACGTCACAATATCCAGGAAGCTAGAAGACAAAGGAAGAATATGTTAAAAATGTTAAGGAAAAATTGTTTTCAACTTACAATTCTAAATCCAATAATGCCAACAATCAAATGTAAAGCATAAAGACTTTTTCAGACATGCAAACAATCTGTCGGGCTGCCCAGGTGGTGCAAGTGGTGAAGAATCCACCTGCCAATGCAGCAGATGCGAGAGACCCAGGTTCAGTCCTTGGGCTGGGAAGGTCACCTGGAGAAGGAAAAGGTACCCCACTCCCGTATCCTTACCTGAAAAAATCCCATGGACAGAGGAGCCTGGCAGGCTACAGTCCATGGGGTTTCAAACAGTCAGATATGCCTGAGCACTTACCACCAGAAAACTATCTGTCATACAACAGCTTTCAGGAAGTTACTATAAGTTGCACTTCATCAAAATTAGACAGTAAACCAAGAAAAAGAAAGACAGGATCCAGGCTACAGCAGTCCAACATAGGAGCGAGAAAAAAGAAATTTAAAGAAAAACAGTAAAGAGAAGGCCAAGAAAGGGAAAACAGTCCAGAATGATGGAGCATCCCAGAAAACATTTCATGGATTATATACATACATACACACACATATATAATATATACAAAGCCATTAGAATTCATTGATTTATACTGAGAAAAATTTTACAACTGAGGTAAAGCTTGGACTCTATGTAATACGGAAGGTAAAACACGGGAAGGAGAAGATGGCACACACGTGTATAAACAATCTTCTATAGTAAGTCAACAGGCAATGTGGGGGAGAAAAGCTAAAACGGCCTAAAGTATAATTTGTCTGTTGAGCAGTAATCATACAAATAGGTATGTAACAGGAAATTGCTGGCTGTTTTGGGATTTGGTTCTGTGTATACATACATGTGTTTGCATATGGAATTGGGGCTTCCCCACTGGCTCAGTGGTAAAGAATCCACCTGCAATGCAGAAGAGGTGGGTTCAACTCCTGGGTCAGGAAGATGTCCTGGAGCAGCAAACGGCAACCCACTCCAGTATTCTTGCCTGGGAAATCCCATGGACAGAGGAACCTGGCGGGCTGCAGTCCATGGCGTCACAAAGAGCTGGACATAGCACCGCGACTAAACAACCACCACATACAGAATTACCTTTGTGTGAAACTAAGATCATGGCATCCAGTCCCAACACTTCATGGCAAACAGATGGTGAAAAAAGTGAAAACAGTGAGAGATTTTATTTTCTTGGTCTCTAAAATCACTGTGAATGGTGACTATAACCATGAAATTAAAAGATGCTTGCTCCTTGGAAGAAAAGCTATGACAAACCTAGATATCGTATTAAAAAGCAGAGGTTTTTAATTTGCCGACAAAGGTCCATATAGTAAAAGCTATGGGTTTTCCAGTATCATGTACAGATGTAAGAGTAGGACCATAAAGAAGGCTGAGCACTGAAAACTTGATGCTTTCAAATTGCGGTGCTGGAGAAGACTCTTAAGAGTCCCTTGGACAGCAAGGAGATCAATCCAGTCCATCCTAAAGGAAATCAACTCTGAATATTCACTGGAAGGACTGATGCTGAAGCTCCAATACTTTGGCCACCTGATGCAAAGAGCTGACTCACTGGAAAAGACCCTGATTCTCGGAAGGACTGAAGGCAGGAGGAGAAGCAGGCAGCAGAGAATGAGATGGTTAAAGAGCACATCACTGACTCAACGGACATGAGTCTGAGCAAACTTCAGGAGACAGTTAAAGACAGAGAATCCTAGCATGCTGCAGTTCATGGGGTTGCAAAGAGTCGGACATGAACAACTGAACAACAACAAATATATATACACACATACAGAATTATGACTTACTATGACTTAAACAGGTATGTACAAGTATCAATTTAACCAAAATGAAGATTTTTCTCACACACATAATAGTGACAGCAAAGGTGAATGGTTATTTTGTCATTGCCTTGAACAATGCCTCTCAGAGGAAAACATCACCACCATCATCATCAGGGACTTCCTAAGAATCTATCTTAAAATGCTGCATTTGGAGATCAAAGGAACAAAATTTAAAAGATTCTAATTACCACAGGAAAAAATAAGAAAATTTATTAAGAAAAATCAGACTTTTTTCGAGGTATGCATCATTCCAACTATTCTCACCCATTACCTGTCCCTCCAGAACTTGCAACATCAAAGACCAAGCAAAGAATATCAAAGCGGACTCTCAAAGTAAATATACTATAGGAAATAGAAATGTTTTTAATCCCATTAATGTTTTATTTTCAGAGACACTTGAGCAGTTACTGCATATATAAAATAAGAGGGAAAATGCTACCTTTAGAAAACAAAAGAAGAAAAATAACTTGAATTAAAGATGTGCTGATGCCAAAAATTTACCAGCTGTATGAACACATATATAACGTTATCCAAATGATAAAAGTGTAGAGATGGAAAACAAATCAGTGGTTGCCAGGGGTTAAGGCTGGTGGGAAGGAGGGCCGTGGGCTTAACTATAACAGGGTAGTCTAAAGGAGATCTTTGCAGAGATAGAACAGTTCTGTATCACGATTGGGGTGGTGGTTGCATGAATCTACACATGTGATAAAATGATATAGAACAGGACACACACCTAGTACCAATATGAATTTCCTGGTTTTGATACTGCAGTGTAGTTACTTAGGATGTACTCACTGGGGGAAATTTCCTGGTTGCCTAGTAGTTAGGACTCTGCACTGTCACTGCACTGGTTCAATTCATGGCCAGGGAACTACGATGTGACAAGCTGTGTGGCACAACCAAAAGAGTTAATTGATAAAAAATAAAATAAGATGTATACTCATTGGGGAAAAACTGGGTGAAGGGTAAATGAGACCACTCTGTACTATTTTTGCAAATTCCTATGAATCTGTTAAGCACTTTGAAATAAAAATCTTAAGAAATATACATTTCTCAGGTAACATCATACTTAACAGTGAAAGACTGAAAGCTTTTCCCCTAAACTCAGGAACAAGATAAATATGTCTGGTCTCACCACTTCTATTCAACACTGTACTGGAAGTTCTAGCCAGGGCAATTAGGCAAAAAAGGAAATAAAAGACATTCAGATTGGAAAGGAAGAAATATAACAATCTTTACTGCCAATGACATGATCTTATATGTAGAAAATCTTAAAGAATGCACACACAAAAAAATGAGAATAATCTCAGCAAAGTTGTAAGATACAAGATCAATATACAAAAATAAGTTGTGTTTCTGTACATTAGCAATGAACAGTCAGAAAATGAAATTAAGAAAAAATACCATAATAGTATCAAAAAGAATAATATATTTGGGGGACTTCCCTGGTGGTCCAGTGATTGGGTGTCTGCCTGCCAAATAGATGTGGGTTCTACCCCTCATCCAGGAAGATCCCACAGGCTGCAGGGCAACTAAGCCTTCAAGATACGACAAAGGAAGCCACTGCAATGAGAAGCCCATACACCACAACTATACACAGCCAACAAAGTCCCAGTGCAGCCACAAATATATATAAAAAGCTTTTTAAAAAGAATATACTTTGACACAAATTTAACCAAAGAAGTGAAAGATTTGTGCAGAAAAACTTATAAAACATTGAAAGAAATTAAAGAAAATCTAAATAAGTTGACAGACAGCTCATGTTCATAGACTGAAATACTTTATATTTTTAAAATGGCAATATTCCCCAAACTGATCTATAGATTCAGTACAATCTGTCAAACTTTTAAATGTCATTTTTGCAGATATGGATAAGCTGATCCTAAAATTCATGCAGAAATGAAAGGAACCCATAATAGCCAAACCATCTTGAAAAGAATCAAGTTACAAGACTCACACTTCCTGATTTCAAAACTTAGTACAAAGCTACAGTACTTTGGCCACCTGATACAAAGAGCTGACTCATTGGAAAAGACCCTGATGCTGGGAAAGATTGAGGGCAAGAGGAGAAGGGGGTGACAGAGGATGAGAAGTTGGATGCCATCACTGACTCAATGGACATGAGTCTGAGCAAACTCAGGGAGAAACTGTTGGACGGAAAAGCCTGGCGTGCTGCAGTTCATGGCGTCGCAAAGAGTCGGACACAACTTAGCGATTAAAGAACATTAACAGTATTTAAAAGAGTGTGGTACTGGCATTCAGATAGGCAGATAGATCAACTGAAAAAACCTGAGTCTAGAAATAAATCTATACGCCTATGGTGAATTTATTTTCATTAAGGAAGTCCAGACCATTCAATGGGAAGGAAGAGTTTTGACCACAAATTGCTCTAGGACAAATGTATATCCACATGCAAAAGTATGAATTTGGATCCCTATCTCATGTCATATATAAAAATTAACTCAAAATGGATCAAAGACTTAAATTTAAAAGCCAGAACTACAAAACTCTCAGAAGGAAATATATGTGTAAATCTCCATCAACATGGATCTGGCAATGGTTTCTTAGATATGACATCAAAGCATCAGCAACAAAAGAAAAAATAAACTGGACTCAGATTAAAACTACTGATAACATTTCTAACAATTAAATTTAAGGACTTCCCTGGTGGTCCAGGGGTTGGGAGTCTGTCTGCCAGTACAGGGGACATGGGTTCGATCCCTAGTTCAGGAGGATCTCCCATGCCACAGAGCAACCAGATCCATGCAACACAACTACCGCAGCCTGTGTGCCTAGAGCCGACGCCCCACAAGAGAAACCACAGGGAGAAGCCCACACACAACAAAGAGTAGTCCCCATCTGCCACAACAAGAGAAAGCCCACGCACAGCAACGGAAGACCAAAAACACAGAGAGCAGCCAAAAATAAAAATAAATTTTAAAAAATTTAAATTAAAATTCAAAGCATTTGTACAAAGGACACTGTCAAGAAAGTGAAAACAAAGTCTCAGAATGGGAGAAAATATTTGCAAATAATATACCTAGTAAAGATCCAGTGTCCAGAATATATAAAGAACTCTTACAATTCAACAATAAAAAGACCAAAAAAAAAGGACTTAATTTTTTATTTTTTTAACTGAAGAATAATTGCTTTACAGAATTTTGTGGTTTCCTGCCATACATCAACAATAACCAGCCATACGTACACCCACGTTCCCTCCCTCTTGAACCTCCCTCCCACCTCCCTCCCATCCCACCCCTCAGCCTGTCACAGAGTCCATCTGCCTTCCCTGAGTCACACAGCAAATTCCCATTGGCTATCTTTTTTACGTATGGTATTGTAAATTTCCATGTTGCTCTTTCCATAATCTCACCTTCTCCCTCCTCCCCTCCCCCAACGTCCATATGTCTGTTTTCTCTGTCTGTTCCTCCACTGCCGCCCTGAAAATAAATTCACCAGTGCCATCTTGCTAGATTCCATATATAGGCATCAGTATACAATATTTGTATTTCTGACTTCATTCTATAATAGGTTCTAGGTTCATCCACCTCTTTAGAACTGACTCAAATGCGCATGACCTAATTTTTTAAATTGACAAAGGACTTAAATAGACATTTTTCCAAAGCACAAATTGCAAGTATGCACATGTAAAGATGTTCAACATCATTAGTCATTAGAAAAATGCAAATCAAAACCACAACGAGCTACCACTTCACATCCACTAGTAAGGCTATAACCAAAATAGTTAAGGACATTACGTTAAGTGAAATTAACGGTCACAAAAAGACAAACACTGTATGATTCCACTTATATATGGTACCTATAGTAGTCAAATCCATAGAGACAGAAAGAAGACTGGTTAGGGGCTGAAGAGGTGGGGAATGAGGAGTCTTTTAATGGGTATGGGCACGTGTGCTAAGTCGCTTCAGTCGTGTCCGACTCTTTGCGACATTATGGACTGTAGCCCACCAGGCTCCTCTGTCCCTGGGGATTCCCCAGGCAAGAGTACTGGAATGGGTTGCCATGCTCTTCTCCAGGGGATCCTCCCAACCCAGGGATCAAACCTTCGTTTCTTACGTCTCCTGCATTGGCAGGCGGGTTCTTCACCACTAGTGGCGCCTGGGAAGCCCTTATGAGTACAGTTTCAGTTCCGCAAGATGCAAAGAGTTCTGGTTTTACAACTATGTACATTTACATAACACTACTGAACTGTACACTTAAAAATGGCAAAGAGGTAAATTCTACATTGTGCATTTTACTTCAATTAAAAATTTTAAATGTCACAAAAGACGTAAGTATTGCTGAAGGTATACAGAGATTGGGTTTTTTTTTAATATACGTTGCTATTGGTTATGTAAAAAGGGGCACTTTGGAAAACAATTTGACAATGCCTCAAAAAGCTAAACAGTTACCCTATTTTGCTCCAAGGTGTGTGTGTGTACCCAAGAGAATGGAAAACATCGCATAAAATCTCACAAGTAAATGCTCATGGCAGCATTATTCTTAACAGCAAAAAAAAAAAAGAAAACTCAAATGTCCATCAACTGATGAATGCATAAACAAAAATGTGGTATATCCATCCAATGGAATAGTATTTAGCCATGAAAGGAAGTACTGATATATGCTACATGAATGAACCCTGAAAACATGCTAAATGAAAGAAACCAGACCAAAAAAGCCATATATTGTATAATTCCACTTATATGAAATGTTCAGAATAGGCAAATATAGAGAGACAGAGTAGATAAGTGGTTTTCCAAGGCTGAGAGAGGGAGGGGTAAGGTTACTCCTGACAGGTATGCAGTTTCTTTTTGGAGTGATAAAAATTTATGAAATTGGATAGTGATGATGGTTACACAGCTTCATGTATATATACAAAAAACACTGAATTATACACTTTAGTATACGTTATGTGAATTCTGTCTTAATAAAGAAATAAATATATGCTTGATGACAGAAACCAGATATTTACATAGTCTCAAAGTATCTTCCTCAAAGCATTCAGTAATTACCAAGGGAAAAATACTAAGTTTACACGGGAAAATCCTGGCAGACACCACTGTAGCTAAATGATGAAGGTCAACATCACCAGTAAAATATCAACAACATCATGCACACTCTGATATGATACACTGAGGAGGGCACCTTCTCTTCTGTGGTATCCTTCCCCAAAAACGCAAAATCTTAATCTGATCACGAGAAAATAGCAGATAAACCCAAACTGAGGACTTCCCAGGTGGCTAAGTGGTAAAGAATCCACCGCCAAAGCAGAAGACTTGGCTTCAATCCCTGGATCAGGAAGATCCCCTGGAAAAGGAAATGGCAACCCACCCCACTAATTCTTGCCTGGGAAATCCCATGGACAGAAGAGGCTGACAAGCTACAGTCCATGGGGTCACAAAGGGTCAGACACAACCTACTGACTTCACAACAACACAAACTGAGGGATATTATACGTCATTATATGTCTTTGATGTGACAAAAGCCATCCTTCATTTAGAAAGAAAGAAGCTTATAAACAAAATACTGTTCCTAAAGCATAGTACCATAATTTTTTACCCCAAACGATTAATGAAAGGGAAGAGAAAAAAAGAATGAAATGTTCTAAAAACAGATGTGAGCTCTTTCAGTTTGTCATAAGAAAATGTATGCTGAGCACTTATGACTCTGTTTGACCATCTCCAGTATTCACTATCTCATGTTCTAATTTCTGACCCTATTTGTTGCTGTTTAGTTGCTAAACCATGTCTGACTCTTTCGAGACCCCATGGACTGTAGCCCGCCAGGCTTCTCTGTCCAAGGGATTCTCCAGGCAAGAATACTGAAGTGGATTGCCATTTCCTTCTCCAGGGGATCTTCCCGACCCAGGTATTGAACCCGAGTGTCCTGCACTGGCAGGCAGATTCTCTACCGCTGAGCCATCGGGAGAAGCCCTATTTATTTTACATCAAAACAAAATCTGCTTTATATTAAGCCTCAAACACTCAGCATCTTAGAGTCTAAGAGGCAAAACAGACAATCCAGTCCACTGGCTCTCAAAGTGCAGTCCTGGACCAGTCTCTAGGAAGCTATTTTAGACGTTCAAATTCAACAAGCACTCAAAACTTCTGAATCAGAAACAGGTGGTGAAGCCCTGCAATAGGGTTTTAACAAGCCCCCCAGGTAATTCTAATACAGGCTAAAGTTTAAGACCTACCAATCTTATCTAATTCCCTCATCATAGAAGTGACTTGCTTAAAGGCACAAGGTTTCTTAGGAGTGGTCATGCCTAAAACCTAGGCTTCCAACCCCCAGTCCAATGCATTTCTGACTTAGCCCACACTGTCCCACCACAGGTCCTAGTTCATTACAACACCGCCTCAATTATCCTATCTCCCTTTCCCTACCATCACTTTCTGTTCCAGTTCCATCTACTTCTTACCATGTGACAGGGTCATAAAACCTGTCACTTTAAATGAGGTACAACATTCCTGGTAGGCAATAAGGGCTAAAAGAATTAGATGTTTAATTCCTTAAGCTGATTCGAACTATCATTTCAAACAGAATTAGTGTTTTTCATGTATCTACTCTACTCCACCGTTTGTCTCCTTTAAGTAATTAAGGGAATTATTCAGCACATCAAAGCAGTGAATTAATGGTGATTTTCCCACCTTAACATCAAGAGTTACTCAAGTACTACATGTCCTTTACAAGTCAACTTCTGGTATACTATGCATAAACATGTAAAGGCAAGCAAGACACCATTAAGTAGGAGTAAGCTCAAAAATAAGTGCAGCAAACTGAGAAAGAGAAGCAAAGTCAATCCTCTCTTTCACAAATCAAAACCAAGAGCCCCCACCAAAAAAGAAAAAACAAGAGCCAAATAAAACCAAGGAAATTATCTGTTGTACATTTAAAAAATAAAATTTCACTTAAATATAAATTAGATAATAATTTGTTTAAGCTAAAGAGGCCCTTGATAACTGTAGCTTAACAAAACTCCAAATTTTTAAACATGAAAATTTGAATAAGCTAGTAATTAGATCCTTACCAGGCCTGGTGTGGTGTCTTCATCGCTGTCTCCTTCCTGGCTGCTTTCTGTATCAGGACTGAGAACCACTGTATCTGAAGGGCTCTTGTACTGCCACTTGCTTTCAGCATGAACATCCAAGGATGATTTTTGCAGAGTGGATTCTTCCTTGGAAGATGTGGCTTCCATCTTTGGAGTTAAAATCCTTCTGCAAGTTTTCTTTATTTCAGCTTTCTTAGATTTCTTACATGTCACTTCATTGTTAGAATTCTTATCTAATAGAGATTTGGGGAGCTTAAGTTGGCCTGTATTGTAGTTACTGAGTGAAAAGGGGACAAGATACACCTTAGCTGTTTTTCCTAGAACTGTAGTCTGTACCGGTCTCAGAGATATATCAGCGATGTTTTGGTTTTCCTTATATTCATTCACCTATTCAGGTCAATAAAGGAAAAGAGTATTAAAATTCCAGGTCCTTAGCCTTTTCTTACTCTTTACAACCCCATAGACCACAGCCCACCGGGTTCCTCAATCCATGGGCTTCTCCAGGCAAGACCACCGGAGGGGGTTGCCATGTCCTCCTCCAGGGTTGTCTCCCCAGCCCAGGGATTGAACCCACTTCTGTCTCCCGCATTCTCAGGCAGGTTCTTTAGCACTAGCACCACCTGGGAAGTCCCACAGATCTGCATAAATAAATCTAATTCCTATTTCCTAATAACAACATAAATCCCAGCTGACAGCCTGTAAGGAAACTTTTTTCCCCTCCAAAATCTAGAAACCTAATTCATTAAATGAATTATTATACTGGGCACTGACTCATGAGTCTGCCAGACCAATAATAAAAACGACTACAATTTGTTATTGAGGAAACTGAGTAACTGGAATTGTTCCAAGAGTGGGAAACTGACCAAAATGACCGCAGAAACAAACACAGACCTCCTGATCCCAGCCTGACACTATTTCTGGGGTTACTGACAGGCATCTTCCTTGGGGCTAAGGGCCCAGTTTCCATAGAGGAAAACCAGGACAGGCATCCCCGCTTATCTTTTGAAGCAACACCCGGAAAAACCCAAAACCCGTTACACAGAGACGCCCCAAAGGGCAGGAAACAGTTTTGCAGCGAGGCGGTGCCGGTTGGCAAGTCCTCCCCGGCCTACGCCAGGCATATCCCTCTCGAAGAATGAGGCAGCAACACACCCGAAAGGGACAAGCCGTTTCTCACATTCACCTGAAGTCGCTGTCTGGAGCCCCCCTTCTGCTCAGCCTCCGCGCGGGACCCAGACATCTCTCCGCAGCGTGGCCGCTGGCGTCTTCCCGCCAAGACTGCGGCGAGAGGCGGGGAAGGGTGGAGATGGGAGGGCCGAGGCGGAGCCCTGCGCCCGGGAGGCTCGGCCGGCGCGGATCCCAGCCGACGGGAGGGGGAGGGGGCACGGAGCTACATTTTCGCCTAGGTACGCAAGCTTGCCAGCCTCACCCCAAACTCAAATTCTTTAGGGAAGCGGAGGGACCGAATCGCCATTTTTACCTTGGATCCCGGTGGTTTTTGACGCTGCTGATGCCTGTATCTCACTTTGAAAAACACTTGCGCTTCTCCTAAAGAAAAACCACCTCGCCTAGCAATGTGAGCCTGGAAAAGATTTAGGGGCATTTAGTTGCCAGATGAACTAGAGAAGAAATGGAATCAACCTGCAGGCTTTACCCCGACCCGACGGTTCCTTATGCTCCCCCCACCAGAAAATTATGCCCTATGGCTATCGTATTCTCCTAGGAAGGGGAGTATTTTGATCCCCACCCCTCCCCAAGAGCTGATAAGGTGGTTTAAACTTCATCCACCAGTTAACTAAGATTCTAGTGATGGCCTTAAAAAATCCAAGGACGGGGGGAAAGTTTTAAATAACTTCTGTATCACAAAGCATCATAATAAAGATTTTAGGACACTGTATTTCTTATAGTCATTGCCATATTAAAAGTTGTTTTGTTGTCGTTTTCTATCTTCTGTGTTGCCAAGAGCAGAAAGAATTGCCTTCCCGTCAGATTTACTCCCTCGGGATAGCATAGTTTGGGAGCTGATAAATTTACAATACAAATTTTCTATCAACTCTATTTTTACAGTCCTTTGTAGCTCAAAACTTGTGTCCTGCACTGTTCTTTGATTGAGACTTGCCCAATTTTATTTCTTCTCCCAGCTGAGGCCCAATTGTAGAACAGGTGAAACCACTTGAGAAGTAATGCTACTAACAGTACCTTCAGGAAAGTTCCCTTCAGCAATTTTCACCCCTGGACTCAAAAATTACTGATAAAATCTCTTTTCACAGCGCCTGATATATGGCATATTTCTGGACTTTAAGACTTTGCTCACACTGTCCCTTCTCTCCCTACACAGCAGTTATAAAATCTTTTCTACAGTGTTCTACCAACTAGCCTGGTTTTTGTTTTTGTTTTCAAACACGATCCACCTAGAAAATTGGGGCTATTTGTTCCTATTCTTTTTTTGTTGTTGTTGTTCCTATTCTATTATAAACCCTTTCAGTTCAGTTCAGTCGCTCAGTCGTGTCCGACTCTTTGCGACCCCATGAACTGCAGCACGGCAGGCGTCCCATTAAGACTTACTAAATAAAATTCAAGTTCCTGGGGGACACGAGCCTTTTAACAATATTCCATACTCCTTAGAGAGATCTAAGTGATGTAAACACAAGTGCTTAATAATTACTTACGGACTCATATACAAACATTCCAGCCAGGAATATGTTATAATAGGCAGTCTCCAGAAATGGACAGAACTGGAACGCTTAATAGTGTTCGGATTTCAGACACTATTCTAAGCCGCTTGGGGGATTTTTTTTTTTTTTGCCACTGGCCTAAATTACCACCACCTGCCCTCAAGTGACCAAAAAATACCTCACCACAATCCGCTCAGCCTCATCAACTGAGCTAATCAAGTGCTGTTAACGGGATTTCTATTCCGATTAAACTCTGAGCTTTCAAATTTGACAATCTTTACAAACTGCAGTTCATTATCTCCTGAGTTTCATTATTCATCACTACCCTGTAATACTCGGGTTTAGACCAACCTAACGAACAAAACCTTTACTTGAGACTTCCCTCGTCGCAGGGTCTTAACAGCAAATCCCAGTGGAACCAACTTCCCGCCGGGAAGACGCGTACGAGCACTGCGAGACTGAGAACGCTGGGGCAGCCTATGGACATGCGCAGTAACAGACTCCACCTTCTAGTCCTAGGCGTCTAGAAGTCCTCCACAATCCCACAATCCTCTGGTCGCATACTTCCGGTTTTTCTAGCTCAGCCTAAGGTGGTGATTCTATCAGTCGCGCAGCAGTTTCCAGTGGTCCTAGGAGGAGAGGGTTTTATCTGTTCGTTGACGTTGTAGCTGTTCACTTTGAAATCAGTCGAGTTTCGGGAGTCACCGCCGCTGTCGTCAACATGTCGGTCCCAAGCTCACTCATGAAACAACCGCCCATTCAGTCAACGGCTGGGGCCGTCCCGGTTCGCAATGAGAAAGGTACTGTGTTGAGCGGTTTTCCAGTCGGATCTTATCCCTTTCGTCAGCATATTCCAAACTTACCCCGGGCCCACCACCTTATCCCCAGCGATCCTTAAGACCCTGCTCCTATTTCTTCGCCTTTCCCCGTCAAACTCGGATCCGATCGCGTTGCTACTTAGAACTCATCTCGTTAGTAGAACCTGTGTGCTCTCTCCTCCACCAATAAGTTAAGCTAATATAGTGAATGCCTGCTATTTGCATGGCGTTGTGTGGCATACATTTTGTTGTCCATTGTCTGTTTATGGTGCTTTTATAACTCTTATCATTGTAATTACGTGTCCACCTCTGTCTACTACATCGTAAGTCAATAACCTACTTGAGGTAAGAACTCTATCTTAAAACTTTTTATCCCTTTCAGCTATCACAGTGACTGTATTTGGTAAATTGAAGACAAAATGGTGTAAAACAGTGGTGTAAGGAACTCATAGTCTGTAGATTTGAGATATGCAAAAAGAGGCACATTCTGAACAAGTTTATGGTCTTTCCCACCTATAAAACCTGTCACATAGGTGATGTAAACGAAATGCTTTGGGAGGACAGAGAAGGAATAATCTCTTCAGATTGGAATATTTAACTTGATCTTTAAAGGATGGGTAGGATTCTAATGAATGCAGGTGGATGAAGGAAAACTGTACTTGTTTGGGGAGTCAGACTGAAAGTCCGAGTTTTTTCAGTAAAGTATTTGGAAAATAATGTCAGTTCTTTTTATCTTTTAAATATACAGTATCTATCTTTGTGCATTCTGCCTTTTGTTGTTTTTTCCTTTAGTCAACATGATTTTGGACAAGTGTCCTTTGGATACATGAAGATCTTATTCATTCACTTTAACTGCTTGTTGTTTAGTCGCTAAGTCCTGTCTGACTCTGGGACTCCACAGAACTGTAATGCACCAGGTTCCTCTGTCCTTGGGATTTCCCAGGCAAGATTACTGGAGTGGGTTGCCATTTCCTTCTCCAGGGGATCTTCCCTACCCAGGGATAGAACTGGTGTCTCCTTCATTGGCAGGTGGATTCTTAACCTCTGAGCCACCAGGGAAGCCCCTTTAACTGCTTATAAGTTCCATTGTATAATTAAACCACAGTTTGATCCCTGTTGAGGGACATTTAGTTGTCGTTTTGTTACTTTTTTCCCTTTTACAAATAGTGCTTAAACATGTCTCTTTAGTGCACTTGTGTAAAAATTTCTACTAGGGTAGTGTGAATCTACGTTGACACATCATTTATCATTCAGTCAGTAGTTTACATTAAGATTCACTCTGATGTACATTCTATGGATTTGGACAAATGTATAGGGATATATATCCATCATTATGGTATCACACAGTATTTTCACTTAGTAATATGCATTTTAAGTTTCCTGCATGTATTTTCATGGCTTGATAGCTCTTTTTGTTTTGTTGTTGCTGAGTAATATTCCATATTCCATATGGTTGTACCATGGTTTACTTATCCATTCACCTCGTGAAGGACACCTTGGTTGCTTATAAGTTTTGGCAATTATGAACAAAGCTACAATAGATATCCATGTGCGGGTTTTTATGTTTTGCTCCTCTATATAAATGCCAAAGAGCAGAAATTAGATCATATGGTAAGAGTATGCTTAGTTTTGTATGAAACCACCAAACTATCTTCCAAAGTGGTTGTGCCATTTTGCACTCCCACCAACAATAAATCAGAGTTCCTCTTGCTCCACATTCTCACCAACATCTGGTATTGTCAGAGCTCTAGATTTTGGCCATTCTGTGTGTAGCAACATCTCATTGTGTTTTTTTTTTAATTTGCATTCCCTGAAGACACATACGGGCTTCCCAGGTGGCTCCGTGCTTTAAAAAAATACTGCCAATGAAGAAAACAAAGGTTTGATCCCTGGGTCAGGAAGAGGCCCTGGAGGAGGAAATGGCAGCTCACTCCAGCATTCTTGCCTGGAGAATCCGCATGGACAGAGGAGCCTGGCGGGCTACAGCCCATGGGGTTGCAGAGTCTGACACGACTAAGCCACAGAGCATGCACGAAGACATAAAATGTGGACCATCTTTTCACATCCTTACTTGCCATCTGTATATCTTCTTTGGCAAGGTGTCTGTTAAGGTCTTTTACCTCACCTTGTTCTTCGGAATTGTCTTGGCTCTTTTTGACCTCCTGTTCTTCCATATGATTTTAGAATCAGCCTGGGAACAGCTTTTAATGAAATTACATTAAAATTATAGAGCACAGTTCAGTTCAGTCGCTCAGTCATGTCCGGCTCTTTGAGACCCCATGAATCACAGCACTCCAGACCTCCCTGTCCATCACCAACTCCCGGAGTTCACTCAGACTCACGTCCATCGAGTCTGCAATGCCATCCAGCCATCTCATCCTCTGTCTTCCCCTTCTCCTCCTGCCCCCAATCCCTCCCAGCATCAGAGTCTTTTCCAATGAGTCACCTCTTCACATGAGGTGGCCAAAGTACTGGAGTTTCAGCTTTAGCATCATTCCTTCCAAAGAAATCCCAGGGTTGATCTCCTTCAGAATGGACTGGATAGAACTCCTTGCAATCCAAGGGACTCTCATTTATTGATTTACTTGGGCACAGTTGCCCTCTTCTCATCTTTGAACATGATACATTTCTTCATTTATTTATCTTTTATATCTTTAAAACAATTATATTTTATATTTATCCTCCTATAGCCTCACACATCACTTGTTGAATTTATTCCTTAGTATCTTATAGATTAATTGCTATTGTAAATAGAATTTTCTCTATTTTCTAATTATAGGTAGCCAATGTACAGGTACATTTATTTTTATCTAGCATTTACACACCTTTCTACTTGAATTTTTTAAGCTTCTCTGGTTATCTTGTATTTTCTACATAAGTAATCATATTGGCTGCAAATTGTGGCAGTTTCTTCCTTTTTAATTCTTACCTTTTATCTCTTTCTGTTCTTATTGCCCTGAAACCATAATACAGTGTTGATCAGAAGGTATGATAGGGACAACCTAACGATGCCTACTGTTTTTTAAAGGAGTGCTTCTAATAGTTTATCATTAAATATGTTTGCTGTATCTGTTGTTAAGATTGTGTGACTGTAAGTATATAAACTTTAAAAAGTACATTACTTTTCCCCCTGTTAATTTTCTAAGGTTAAGCCATCCTTGAAGTCCTGGGCTAAATTTTAATTATGTCCCTATAGCTTAGAGGGGCTTCTTGGTTAGTTTTTATGTTGACTGTATCTATGTTTGTAAATGAAGTCCACCTAAAGTTTTCCCTTGAACTGTCCAGCTGGGTTATCCAGGTTGTATTCATCTTAGAAAATGTTTTGCTTAGTTTTCACTGTTTTTCTGTTCATTGGAATTGTTGTAAAAGACAGATAATCTACTCTTGCAGGTTTGGTAGCACATAAGCTAAAAGAAAAGGTAGAAATAAAGATTAGAAGATGGAGTTATATGGTAATAGATTATATAAAGACTGCCAGAGAAATATCTTGAGGAACTAAAAGAATGAACACTATTTTAATTTTATATTCCCACTTAAGTCACCCTTACTGTGTGCTGGGCACTGTTACAAATAATTCACTTAAGCATATAGTTAAGGTGGATGTAGTCTCCCTATTAGGAGGGACTTTGTATTGTTTCACTGCCCACCCTTCCTCCACTCATTGTACCCAAGCTAAACCTCATTATCATTAGTTTTGGTGTTCACAGGAACGCCTTCTCATGACTTGGCCTTTGTAGGAAAAAGATGTAGTTGAATAGATGGTTGGGTCAGGGCTCCTTCTTTTGCTTGGACCTAGTTTGCCAGGAATACAGGGCTTTTTTGCCTGGAAAGGCCAAGGGCTGAAGGACATTGGGACAGAGGTTACTGAAACGTAAGTTCTGTTTCTTACCCAGGTGAAATTTCGATGGAAAAAGTGAAGGTAAAACGTTATGTTTCGGGAAAGAGGCCAGACTATGCCCCTATGGAGTCCTCAGATGAGGAGGATGAAGAGTTTCAGTTCATTAAGAAAGCCAAAGAACAAGAAGCAGAGCCCGAGGAACAGGAGGAGGATTCATCTAGTGACCCTCGGCTGCGGCGTTTGCAGAACCGTATTAGTGAAGATGTGGAGGAGAGGTAATGACGAGGGTTATGTTATCCTGGGTGTGAACCCAGCAATAACTGCTAATGCTTGAGTCGCACTTCCTGTGCACCAGGCACTGTTCCTGGTGTATCACTTTAACTAATTGTTGTAATCCACATAATGACTTTATGAGGGTGTGATTATCCCCACTTTTACAAGCCAGGAAACTAAAGCAGAGTGGGGTTTGGAAAATGACTCATTAAGGGGATTGAAAGCACAGATCGCTGGTTGGTTTGTTGTGGGGTCTTTTTCGCACAGAGATGTTTTCTAAAATTTGAGAAATTGATCTTTTCCAAGTAGTTATTCTAAAAGCTAACGAGGAGAAATGATACTGATAAAATAGGAGAAAAGGACTGATGAGTGGTCTCATGTCAGAAAGGGACCCCTTCCAACGAGGGATTTTGTGCATTTTGTATTGACTGAGACTACCTTACAGAGTAGCCAGAGGTTCCCAACTTTCTCAGTTCACATTCACAGGAGTTCTTTCACAGAGCCTCTGGGCCCAAACAATTCTCTTTATTTTATTAAGTAGTTAGAGCCAAATGATTTAATAAATATTTATATCCTAGCAACTTAGGTACTTAAAAACTTTAATACCTATAAAAGAAAAAACATTTTTATTTCATGTTTACATAACCACAGTTACTTACCTTTGGGGTTTGTGTGCCTCTTGGGCACTAACAACTTCTCAAACCTTGGAGTCACCTTGGCACAGTCTCTCATTTCCTGTTCTGTATTGACTTTCATGCAGAACTTGCTTTTTATCACAGCAGCCCAAAAAAAGTTTTATAAAGTCACGATACCATTGAAATGAAACATAATGTGATTTGCTGTTGAAACTCAACTACTTTGAGCTTTACAATATATCCCAGTGCACCTATCTAAGCTTGGTACAGTGCCCCAGGGTGCCTCAGCATACATGTAATGTTTTAGGTCCAACTTGACTATTTCTTCTGACACTTTGAGTTAGTTTCGTTAATCTGCACCTCAGTTTCCTCATCTCAAGGCTTCAGTACTAATAAAAGGAAACATAATGTCCTGGTGCTCTGTGACTAAGGAAATGTCCTTTTTGTGAGGTTGGTATTACAGTCGGACACTGTCTTTCAGATTGGCTCGACATCGGAAAATAGTGGAACCTGAAGTGGTTGGAGAAAGTGACTCTGAAGTAGAAGGAGATCCTTGGCGCATGGAACGAGAAGATAGCAGTGAAGAAGAGGAAGAAGAGATTGATGAAGAGGTATGATTAAGGAAAGTGGGGAGTTCTTTCTGGGTGGAAGAAGAAATTAGGGCCAGTGCTCCTTTGTTGAGGCCTTAGAAGCACAAGATATCTGCTTTTGGCGGAAGTCTGATCCAGTGTTCCCTACTTGTTTTGGATAGGATTGAAATAGAGTGGTACTAAGTTGCATATACTCAACCAGAATTTGTTGAGCTTGATGAGGTAAGAATAAAAAGCCACTGCAGTGCACAGGCCATTTGGCTGACTGGCTTGGACATGTAACTTGATAGGAAATAGAACGGCGCCGTGGCATGATGCGCCAAAGAGCACAGGAGAGAAAAAATGAAGAGCTGGAAGTCATGGAGGTGGAAGACGAGGGACGTTCTGGGGAGGAGTCCGAATCAGAGTCTGAGTACGAGGAGTACACAGACAGTGAGGATGAGATGGAGCCTCGCCTTAAGCCAGTCTTCATTCGGAAGTAAGTATGTCACAAACCAGGCCTGAATCCACATAATTACTGCTTTCTGGGTCTGAAGACGGAAGCCTCTTTTCTCGCTCATGCTCTTCTGAAATGTAGGCACTAAGTAAAAGTCTTCTGTCCAGTGCCCCAGCTCAGCAGAGTGTTTGCTGAGGAGTATCTTGGTGTTGGGCTTCCCAAGTAGCTCAGTGGGTGAAGAACCCACCTGCCATTGCAGGAGCCATGGGTTCGATCCCTGGGTTGGGACGATCCCCTGGAGGAGGGCATGGCAACCCACTCCAGTATTCTTGCTGAAGAATCCCATGGACAGAGGCGCCTGGCAGGTTACATAGTCCGTGGGGTCGCAAGGAGTCAGACACAAGTGAAGCGACTGAGCAGCATGCACGCATCTTGGTGGCAGTCTGAGTTAGATTTCACATCTCCTTTCCCACTTAAAGAAAACACACCTGCCAAGGTCTTTTATTATTTTAAATACAAAATCAAGCTTAAGAGCAAATTCCTATTCCTTTCCTAATGGCTAGAAATCCTACAGTCCAGCAGGTTTCTTGATATTCAGGCAGTTCAAAGATGATGGAATTTTGATGTTCTAAAGATCGGAAATGATTCCCACTTTTAGCTCTTCGAAAATAATAGAGCCAGAGACCATTCGGCTTTGTCTGGTTTGAATGAGACTTGATCTAGGGAACAAGGAGCACTACTCTAAGGACTTTGGGCAATTAACAGGACCTCTGTGCTGCAGGAAGGACCGGGTGACAGTTCAAGAACGTGAGGCTGAAGCACTGAAACAGAAGGAGCTGGAGCAGGAGGCCAAACACATGGCTGAGGAGAGACGCAAGTACACCCTCAAGGTGCTGGGCGTGGCTGTGAGCACTGAGTGTGAGGATTGAGTGTTTCGGTCTGTCTGAGGGAGAAGGAGGAAGTCCGACAGTTGAATTGTTCTCCCTATCCAGATTGTAGAGGAGGAAACCAAGAAAGAGCTGGAGGAGAACAAGCGGTCTCTGGCTGCCCTGGATGCACTCAATACTGATGATGAAAATGATGAGGAGGAATATGAGGCCTGGAAAGTTCGGGAGTTAAAGAGAATCAAGAGGGACAGAGAAGACAGAGAAGCGTGAGTAATAGGATGAGCTTAGAGCTTAATACCACTGAGTGGTCATATTTCTAGTAGGGTAGCTCTTAGGCTCCACACCTACTGTGAGTTCCATTCTAGCTTTCTTCAGGGTTCCTAGAGCTAGGTATGTTCCCCATAACTGGAATGTGGCTTATTATAATAAAATCAGGGAAGAGAGAAACATTTTGTCAGTGTTTCTCCACAATAAGAGTGCAGCTGATACTCCCTTTAGTAGTTTCCTAGTAGACACAAACTAGTTACTTGCTGTAATCAGTTTTCTGTTGTTGCGTAACAACCCAACCCAAAAGTGACTTAAAACAATTATTTATTTCTCACAATTTTGGAGGTTGCTATGCAGTTCCTCTACCACACTCAGTTAGACCAAAATCATCTTGGAGCTGCACCACCCATTCCTAAAAACTACTAGGAATGCTTTTTTTTTTTTTTTTTTTTTGAAGAAAAGGGACCTATTACT
>SJYQ01023072.1:0-35363 GCA_006410935.1 Redunca redunca
CGGAACGCGACAGTGACGAAGGTCTCCGTCAATCCCGGTATTCTTTCCAGGCTCGTTTGTACGAATTCCTGAAAAGGTTGTGTCATCGGGCTGTGCTGCTCTTCGTAGCAGTTGCTGGACTCACGTTTTTTGCCCTGAGCTTCGGTTTTTATTACAGATATGGTTGGGAGTTTTTGGAGCACGCCTACCTTTATCACCTGACCAGGCGGGATATCCGACACAACTTCTCTCCGTACTTCTACATGCTGTATTTGACCGCAGAGAGCAAGTGGAGTTTTTCCCTGGGAATTGCCGCATTCCTGCCGCAGTTCATCTTACTTTCAGCAGTGTCTTTCGCCTATTACAGAGATCTTGTCTTTTGCTGTTTCCTTCATACGTCAATTTTTGTGACATTTAACAAAGTCTGCACCTCCCAGTACTTTCTTTGGTACCTCTGCCTCCTGCCTCTTGTGATGCCACTAGTGAGAATACCTTGGAGAAGAGCTGTGGTTCTCCTGATGTTGTGGTTCATAGGGCAGGCCTTATGGCTGGCTCCTGCTTATGTTCTTGAGTTTCAAGGAAAGAACACCTTTCTGTTTATCTGGTTAGCCGGTTTGTTCTTCCTCCTTATCAACTGTTCCATCCTCATTCAAATCATTTCCCATTACAGGGAGGAACCCCTGACAGACAGAACCAAATATGACTGATATGCTCCAATCCTTCTGCGACTTGGATTCTGATTGTTCTGAATGGATCAGAGAGAGCTTTGGAGAAATTTTTTTTGAACATCCTAAGCACTCTAGTGAAAGTTCAGTTTGGAGCATAAAACTATTCCAACAAATTTTAATGAATGTTTGCCTTACTTATAGAGGGCTCAAAAATTGAGTTTCACCCTTTGGGAAATCTCAGGACTCATTCATCTGGGACATGATGGGAAGTAAAGGTTCAGTTCAGTCGCTCAGTCATGTCGGACTCTGCGACCCCCTGAATTGCAGCACGCCAGGCCTCCCTGTACATCACCAAAATTCACCCAAACTCATGTCCATCGAGTCGGTGATGTCATCCAGCCATTTCATCCTCTGTCGTCTGCTTCTCCTCCTGCCCCCAACCCCTCCCAGCGTCAGAGTCTTTTCCAATGAGTCAGCTCTTCGCATGAGGTGGCCAAAGTACTGGAGTTTCAGCTTTAGCATCAGTCCTTCTAAAGAACACCCAGGACAGCTCTCCTTTAGAATGGACTGGTTGGATCTCCTTGCAGTCCTCTTGTTTGAAAATGGAAGGGCTAATGAAATAAATCAGATACTAAAAGGTTTTTGTAGAAAGGATAGAGGAATATAGTCAAGATACGAAATCTAAGCCAGTATTTGTTACAGTTATACTGTGGTACTGTCTGAAACTGTCTTTTATCCCCCACATTTTTGTTCTAAGGCTTTCCTGATAACTGAAAACTCAAAATGTTCCTAAAGTATAGCTTTTAGATAGAAAATGTTAAGTAATACTACTGAGGTTGGGAAAGTTAATTCTGTATTAAAAGTGGGGGCTTAGAAGATAAAGAATCCAAAGAATTTATAGTTATGTTTCATGTATTTGTTTTATAACTTAGTTTTTCAGCACTTAATTCTAGTGGTATTAATTTACTATTTCATTTTATAGGGAAAGGGTTAAATTTAAATTCATCCGTCTTAGGACTTCCCTGGTAGTCCTGTGGTAAAGAATCCACCTTGCAAATGCAGGGGACTTGGGTTTGATCCCTGGTTAAGGAACTGAGATCCCACATGCCATGGAGCAATTAAGCCCATGTGCCACAGCAAAAGAATGAAGATCTCGCATGCTGCAAGTAAGACCCAGTGCAGCCAAATAAATATAAATAAATGTATATTGCTTAAAAGATAAATTCATTCATCTTTAAACTTCTCAACATTTTAAAATAGCATCTTGCTTTTGATGTTTGAGGTCACATACTGTTATGACATTTTAGAACTCTCTTTTGTCTCTTTGTTTTTAATTTTCTAATCACTAGAAAAGACTTTTGATACAGAATATAAGTTAATCAAGTATTATCAGTGTTGTTAAAATGATTAGAGATTTTAGGTGATAAAAAAATCATTAATAGGCATTTACCAGCTTAAAAATAACTCGCTTATGAAAATTTCATGATAGAAATGAAGACCTGCATAGGAGGCTCCTAAAAAGTATAAGAAGCATTCTAATAGCCATTAGTCTTTTAGACCAGGAAATTGATGGAGAGATTGTAAAAATGGGCTTTAGTAGCCAGATGCACTTTCCTTATTACTCTTAATTTTCTAGGAAAAAATGCTTTGTGAGTTTCAAACAAGCAAGCTAAAAAAAACAACCCATCTAGATTGGGGACTCCCTAACACTCTAAATGTATTAGCAATGAGTGAGTTTGGTTTTATGATTTTGATAGTAAAAGATGAGTAATGTGACAACATTGTTCTTTCACTAAAACCAAAAAACTGCAGAGGAAGTAGTATATTTCATGTCAGTTCAAGCCTAAAAAAGTCTGAAAATAAGATGTCTGTAGACAGGTCATAGTTAAGAATGCTATTACTGGCAGCACTTCTTAAATGGATACCTTTTACAACCTACCATTAAAAAGAAAGGGAGAGTACTTCTCTGGTGGTTCAGTGGATAAGACTGTGCTTCAAATGCAGGGGACCTGAGTTCAATCCTTGGCCAGGGAGCTAGATCCCACATGCTGCAACTACAGGTCCCATGTGCTGAAACTAAGACCTGGCAGAATGGAGCCAAATAAATATTAAAAAAAGAAGAAGAAGAAGGGGAGAATGGGTGACTTTGCATGGGTTGCTGTTTGGATGAAAGTAGCAGAGAGAATTAATTGTTGAGGACAGAGACCTTTCTTGTAACATTTGGTCTCATATGCAACATTAACATTTATATATGACTGTTCAATAGTGGCCTTCCAGCTATAGCAGTCTTACTTTTTTTTTTCTTCATCCGTTTATAATAATAATTTAAAAAAATTTTTTTCCTGGTAGAACTGGGAGGGAAAGGGAATCAGAAATAGATTTCTAATATCTCAATATAATTGGTTTTTTGGTATTTTTAATAGTCACAAGTGTATTTACTTATTCATTTCTTTTTTACTTTATTTTTTTTTTTTTTTTCGAGGGTTTGCGCCTGTCTTTATTCTGGGGAGGATGAGTCCTCCTCGTCCTCTTCCTCATCTTCATCATTGAATGAACAGGGCGTTTCGCCTCGGGACTCAGAGCAGTGAGAGGCCGCACTGCTGGACTGGTGACTGTTTGGGGCAAGGAGCTGCCCCGTTGCTAAGGCCACTTCAGCATCCAGGCACAACCCTTGGTTTACACTTGATTGGGACAAGGTGGCACCGGTGGTCAGGTCTAAATTTGAAACGGATTGGGTAGAGTTCAAAAGCAGTCCCTGATTTAACCAAGATGGTCCTGTGGAGATGTCTGTTATATAGCCTTCTAAAGCCTTGGGCACCAGTGATTTAGCAAGTTTCAGATCCTCCAAGGAGCATTTGCCTGACTCCAGGCCGAAGGACATCCCCATTCGCTTCAGCACTTCTATGTCATCATGAATCTCAAAGGTGTTGTCAAAATTAAAAAGATATTCAAACCTGTATCAGGAAACAGAGTTAGTGAGGGGTTTCTGCGGTGTCGGGGAGGTCTGAAGAGNTGTTGATGATTATAAATGGCAGCTGGATGGTGGAGTTCAGAGCTGGAGGGCCCTGGTTCTGCTGTTCATTTTGCCGATTTCTTTGTACCAGGTTTTTGAAAGCGATTTGCTGCAGGAGAAGTTCTTGAAGCTGGGCCCGCTTCTGCTTTATCCGTTCTATCCGCCTCTGCTTCTCTATCTCCAGGTTTTGACATTCCTGAGCAGAATTGGTAGGCAGGCCAATCCATTTGATTTCTTTTTTTTCCTTTGAAATTATGTTCATTGCCATCAGCACATTTAAAGCATCATAAACTCTTCGCCTAATGTTCTTTTGATCATAAGCCTGCGAATCAGCTGCCAAATGGTTATTTGAATTGGTGAACTCGGACACCAGCTCATCAGCTACTTCATTATATGNTCAAACTTGTCACTGGAGATGCTGCAGTCTATGACTGTTTTTCTGCTTGTGTTGATGATTATAAATGGCAGCTGGATGGTGGAGTTCAGAGCTGGAGGGCCCTGGTTCTGCTGTTCATTTTGCCGATTTCTTTGTACCAGGTTTTTGAAAGCGATTTGCTGCAGGAGAAGTTCTTGAAGCTGGGCCCGCTTCTGCTTTATCCGTTCTATCCGCCTCTGCTTCTCTATCTCCAGGTTTTGACATTCCTGAGCAGAATTGGTAGGCAGGCCAATCCATTTGATTTCTTTTTTTTCCTTTGAAATTATGTTCATTGCCATCAGCACATTTAAAGCATCATAAACTCTTCGCCTAATGTTCTTTTGATCATAAGCCTGCGAATCAGCTGCCAAATGGTTATTTGAATTGGTGAACTCGGACACCAGCTCATCAGCTACTTCATTATATGACGTTGTACCTTTCCGCTGAACTTTCTCACACACTTTCATTGAAAAATGTCTCAAGCCTTTTCCATTTTTATCTCCTTTTTTGCTTCGTTTGCTTTCTGAAAAATCAGAGTCTATAAATTCTCTAGCCCGTTTTCTATCACCTGGGACCCAGCCAGTAGCTTCTGCTATGTGTGTCTGAGTAACCATTGCTGGTGCAGGGGTATATGGACTCCCAATCAGAACACTTCCTGAACTGGTTAGTCTCTGTGGTGTGCTTATAATCATTTGGGGTCCAACATTCACATTTATTGGTCCTAAGGTTTTTGGTAAAATCTTTGTTGGTGAGTTGGTGCTGGAAACGGGAAAGGCAACAAATGAAACGTTACCTGGTCTAAAGAAGCATGCCTCTCACTCTCTTTTTTACTTTAACATTCTTTGTTGTGCCTTACTCTTCATATTTACATTGAAATTGCTAAATAATACTCTTAGCATATGAATGTTCACATTATAAATGCATCATAAGAGTAAACATTTTCCACGTTTTAAATTACCTTAACATTCTTAGAAATCAGTGGGGTTCTGTTGGGATTTTGGAGGGAATTTCATCAGCAAATCCTGCCTTATAAGAAATTCTCTACCAAAGAACTACGGGTATTTCTTAGAAGATGCTGAAAGTGTTCTTTTATGCTATAAGACATTTAGTAAATTAACTCAAGAAAAGATCTTATTTGATCTCTTGGGCTTTTAAATTTTTTTCATTTGTTTTTGTTTTCTGGTTTTGTAAAATTTCTTGTCTTTTCATGTGCAGTCCTTTGGTTTCATTGTTAATCCTATTGAACACTGTAAAATTGAATAGCACTTTGGATTTTTTTCCTATATGATCCTTTTTGTTCTTATGCCACGCTTTAAGATCAATATACCCATTTCTAGATAAACATTAATTATTAACATGTGAAGGATGCTTATCAAGGTGGTCTGTGTTCTAAACAGAGGGACTGCATGACTTATTTTCTTCTGTGTTTGCCTTAATGTCTTCAAAATATGGTCCCTAAATATCCCTAGGTAAAGTCCCTGAATTAGGACCATTGGAAAGGACCTCTTTCTTAAAACCATATTCTTCAGTTACTGACTTCTCATCACCTTGCTGAATGACTCTGAGTGACATAACATGGTTTCAAAAGCTTTGCAGAACTTGTCTTTTAGTTAGTTCACTTGTTGAATATATTACTGAATATATTACTTCTCCAGCTGTTTTCTGTTGTACCACCCTTACCTCAACCATCTGTGCAATGAGTAGAAATGGAAAAGACGGAAAATTTCATTTGGGACAGGCCTTAAAAGCAATTTCTTGTTTGTTTCCCCACCCCTCCCCCATCCCCAGTGCTTTATCATGAACAGTTTTAAACATTATCCATATGCCTACCATATTTAAGTTCAACAACTGACATTTTGCCATGCTTGCTTTATTTACATACAGTTTTTTCCTGAACCACACAAAGTTGAAAAAAACATCATTGAACTTTACCACTAAGTACATCAGCATGCATTGCGTAAAAATACTCTTCCCGTAAAACTGTTATATTGTTATATAATTTTGCATCCTGTCCATTTTCAAGTTTCTCCAATTATTTTGTGTTTAATTTTAAAGAATAGACATTCTTGGATCTCAAAGATTCCCTGAAAGAGATGATAAATAATCCATAATTAGGAAGTTTGGATCTTTCCCTGTTTTTGAAAGCAAAGTGAGAACTAAGGGATTTACCTTCTATCAAAGTCGACCGAACAATTCTTTTGTGCAAATCTTTCTGTCTGCCTCCTAAGAAAATGCAGGGCAATAATCATCCCTAATAAGTTTTCCAAATAAAAGATTACACGTTTAGATTTTTTTGGCTGGGCCATCAGCCTTGAGGGATCTCAGTTCCCTGATCAGAGATTGCACCTGGATCACGACAATGAAAGCCAGAATCCTAACCACTAGGCCGCCAGGAATTCCCCATGTGTAGATTCTTGATATCTACTTCTCTCTTCCAACAAGTGATTAACTGATTTTATATCTTGATGATAAGTTCTGGCTTTTCATGGCTAAACGATTTGGGGTACCTATTCTGCTGTATGTGGTTTCATTTAATTTTCACAGCAACACTTTAGAATTGATATTTGTATTTCCATCTTATAGATGAATGAAGAAGCTCAAAGATTAAATGGCTTAGAAATAAATTACAGGGCTAGAATTTGAAGCACATTTTGCCAGACTACACGTCATAACCTTTCCACTATATTAGGCTTTGGGATTTTCCGAAGTGTCCAGATGCAACAGGTGGAGAGTCTGGCAAAATAAATGAAACTCAGCACTACTCTTAACAATTGCCTTGCCAATCAATTTGTCCCTACTCTTTTATGTATTTGCTTGAGGGGCAGTTCTCTTGCAGTTGGACAAAAGTTTATGTCATTCCCCAACTTTAGTGATTTCAGACATTTAATAACCCCTTCCCACATCCCAACCCTCTCACCAAATTGTATAATTTCTTTGTTACTGCTGACTTTGTAATGTCCTTTCCCTCCATAGCCTGGTCTAAGAAGTTGATTTGCTGAGCCACATGTTAGCCTTCTATTTATAAATCAGTGATTTCCAAATGATTATTGTTAAATTCCTCTTGCTCTACAATGTACCTTCTGCAGGGTGCATTCATATGGTTAAAACTCATGTCCTATACTAAAAGTATAACAAAAGAAAACACAGATCTATATAGTTTAGGTTCAAATCCCAGTGTGTAACTTTGGACAGATTTCTTCTATCTAGATAAATTAGTTTTCCATCTGTGAATTGGGGATGATAATATAATCTTCATAGAATTGTTTGTAAGAATTAAATGAGTTAATATACCCAAAGTGCTTATGCCCGCCTAGGACAAGCTGTTCCCCATCACCTCCCCAGGTTTCACATCTGTTTACAAGCCTTTAAAGAAGGAACTCTTTTTAGAATCTAGACTTGTCTTTTTCTCCCAATTTACTAGAATATAGGAAAAGAACCTGGATTTGTATTAAATAATTGTTTACAGTTCAGTTCAGTCGCTCAGTCGTGTCTGACTCTTTGCGACCCCATGAATCGCAGCACGCCAGGCTTCCCTGTCCATCACCAACTCCCGGAGTTCACTCAGACTCACGGCCATCGAGTCAGTGATGCCATCCAGCCATCTTATCCTCGGTCGTCCCCTTCTCCTCCTGCCCCCGATCCCTCCCAGCATCAGAGTCTTTTCTAATGAGTCTATCTGTTAATATAAGCTATATTCCTTCTAATTTTGATCTAGTTCTCTGAGAAGATAGTAGTTATGTGTGAGCATGTATGCACAGGTTTTTCAGATTTCTGGTTCTGACCTGACAGTTTTGTATTTGTGCATTCGTGTCATACCTTGGCTGACACTACACATTGGAGATTTGGCTCTGGCCCCTAAGTTACACAACACTTCTTTTCTCCATTGTGTTGAGGGGTCATCCAAGGGTTGGCGTTATGTTGACGGAAGCACATGTCCTCTGTCTAGCTGAGAGTCATCAGAATAATAGTGCAAGCATTTATTCAGTGCTGATCCAGGAGAACCATTCATTTAGTCAAAACAAGCATTCATATTCATTACCCTGAACAAAAACCAGACAAAATGGGAATATTTCTAGCTGCTCAGACACTTTGCTAATTGTTATGTCTGCTATATAAGATGAAATGACATAGTGACTATTTAAAGATAATTTGTAGTGTGAATATTTGAAGCTCAGTGATTTCACAAAGGGAGTTTTTAACCTTTGCTCTCCATCCTTTTGGTGATTATTTATAGATCCAGGCCTATGCCAAGTCTAATAATAGATGAGTAAGACAGGGTCTATCTCTTGAAGAGTTAACAGTAAAGACAGAAACATTAATATAATAAATTCTATGTGAGACCTCATTAAGTTCCACAACAATTTGGTGATTTGTAAAATGAGGCAGTAGAAGGTATTCTACTATTTCCATTTTACAGATAAGAAAATAGAGGCTAAGAAGCATGTGACTTTCCAAGACCAAACGGCTTGTTAGTGGAAAGAGTAGGTGTTCTGATTCTAATTCTGTGTTTTGCAAGTCCTTCTTAATTCCGTATGATGACAGGTGATTACAGTGAGAAACTTCACTTATTTACCAACTGCTGTTCATATAACAAAAGGCCCCAAGCATCTTTTATGTGCCAGACATTGTTCAAAGCAATGTAGATGCATCTCTGAGTGAGTGAGGCAAAGACTGTCTTCACGGAGCTTACAGTCTCATGGGAAGCAAAGAATAAGCCAATACCTGACTGTGGCGACTGTCACAGAGAAAAATTAAGCAAGCTAAGAAAGTAAAGAGTGATGGCAGTAAGAAGCAGGGGTGCTATTTTAGATAAGGTGGTTGTAGACGGCATCTTTTTTTTTTTTTTTTTTACTTTATTTTGCTTTACAATACTGTATTGGTTTTGCCATACATTGACATGAATCCACCACAGGTGTACCTGAGTTCCCAATCCTGAACCCCACTCCCACCTCCCACCCCATATCATCTCTCTGGATCATCCCCGTGCACCAGCCTCAAGCATCCTATATCCTGTATCGAACATAGACTGGCGATTCGTTTCTTACATGATAGTATACATGTTTCAGTGCCATTCTCCCAAATTATCCCACCCTCTCCCTCTCCCACAGAGTTCTATACATCTGTGTCTCTTGCTGTCTCACATACAGGGTTATCATTACCATCTTTCTAAATTCCATATATATGCATTAGTATAGTGTATTGGTATTTTTCTTTCTGGCTTACTTCACTCTATATAATAGGTTCCAGTTTTATCCACCTCATTAAAACTGATTCAAATGTATTCTTTTTAATGGCTGAGTAATACTCCATTGTGTATATGTACCACAGCTTTCTTATCCATTCATCTGCTGATGGACATCTAGGTTGTTTCCTTGTCCTGGCTATTATAAAGAGTGCTATGATGAACATTGGGGTACACGTCTCTTTCAATTCTGATTTCCTCGGTGTGTATGCCCAGCAGTGGGATTGCTGGGTCATAAGGCAATTCTATTTGCAATTTTTTAAGGAATCTCCACCCTGTTCTCCATAGTGGCTGTACTAGTTTGCATTCCCACCAACAGTGTGAGAGGGTTCCCTTTTCTCCACACCCTCTCCAGCATTTATTGCTTGTAGACTTTTGGTTCGCAGCCATTCTGACTGGTGTGAAATGGTACCTCATTGTGGTTTTGATTTGCATTTCTCTGATAATGAGTGATGCTGAGCATCTTTTCATGTGTTTGTTAGCCATTTCTTCTTTGGAGAAATGTCTATTTAGTACTTTGGCCCATTTTTTGATTGGGTCATTTATTTTTTTGGAATTGAGCTGCATAAGTTGCTTGTATATTTTTGAGATTAGTTGTTTGTCAGTTGCTTCATTTGCTATTATTTTCTCTCATTCAGAAGGCTGTCTTTTCACTTTGCTTATAGTTTCCTTTGTTGTGCAGAAGCTTTTAATTTTAATTAGATCCCATTTGTTTATTTTTGCTTTTATTTCCAGTATTCTGGGAGGTGGATCATAGAGGATCCTGCTGTGATTTATGTCGGAGAGTGTTTTGCCTATGTTCTCCTCTAGGAGTTTTATAGTTTCTGGTCTTACATTTAGATCTTTAATCCATTTTGAGTTTATTTTTGTGTATGGTGCAGACGGCATCTTGAGGTGGCATTTGAGCAGAGACCTGAAGGGAGTGAAGCCCTAGCACTCGTGAAGCTCTCTGAAGAAGACTGTACCTTGCTGAGTGGAGGCCACTGAGACAGGAAAGAGCTTGGCTAGTTTAAAGAACACCATGAAGGACGGTATAATGGATGGGAGTGTGCCAGTAGAACATGAATGCTAGTTGAGAAATACAATTAACATTAGTATTTTTATTGGCCTGTAATAGAATAACTTGGAGCTCTGTTTTTCCTGACTTTTGATCACATGTTAATTTGTAAGGAAGATAAAATACATATAAAAAACTAATCTGAGCAGGGTTACCAAGCACTTTCACGTGTTATTTTGAGACATGAGGATTTTCTTGAATCTGTTGTCACAGATGAGAACCCTAAGGCTCAGAATATATGCCCAAGGTCAGAGTTAGTACATAAGATAGGACCAGAATCCACATCTTCCAGAGCCGAAGTTACCACTCCTCTCTCTGTGTTACTCTTACCATTTAGATGTGGACTCTAGAAGGCAGAAGTTTGGGGGAAAGTTGTCCAATAGAGCACTCACTCATTTAGTAAATTTTTCCTGAATTTGTTTTGTTGCATGCTTTGGTCTTGTCCCACGCACTCAGCTAGGCTGGGGATGTGAGGATGGTTATGACAACATTCCTCGCTTCAAGGAGCTCGCAGTGTCTCACAGAGGACACAGATGGAAAAGTGATTATAATTCAGTGTGACAATGGCAAGAGCAAACACATACAAAGTAACTGGGAGCGCTTCACTAATCCACCCATTGACAAAGCCAGCACACAACACGGTGCATATTAGAGTTAAATTAGTTAAACAAGGAGACCATTTAGCTAAGGTGGTTCTAAAACCTTAGCAGCCTGCATGAGCAAGCTAAAACCTAAGCCTGTAAAGGTTAAGAAGGCCTTAACCTCTCAAACCGAAACCTAAGGAAAGCTAGTTACGGACAGCTAAGTAAGTTTTTTCCAAATAACGCAACACCTTGAGCTATAGCCAATCACATAATTTCCTTGCTCTGCTTCTGCTTCTTCCCTGTAAAAGTCTTTCCCCTAGTTCCTATAGGTAGACTGCTCTTAACCACTTCCAGTCTGATCTGCCCAATTTGAATCAATTTTTGCTCATATAAGCCTAAAAAAATTAATTGCGCCAGTTTATCTTTTAGCACTAGGTACTGAGATGTTTGTTGCTTGCCTGTTTTCCTTCAATACTGAGTAAATATTGGGGGCTTTCTTTGAAACCCCCTTGCTTAAGTCACTCAGTGATTAAGTATACTTTAGACTATCCTGGAGAATCCCAGGGACGGGGGAGCCTGGTGGGCTGCCATCTATGGGGTCGCACAGAGTTGGACACGACTGAAGCGACTTAGCAGCAGCAGCAGCAGCAGCAGCAGCAGCAGCAGCAGCAGCAGCAGGTTATCCTTAGCTTAGGCTCACAAGACCTTTTATGATGTGGCCCTGGCCTATGACTCCAGCTTCCTCTTGGGCCTCAACCCACCCTGCAGTCATACCAAACCACACCACCTCTTCACGCCTCTTCATCTGCCATTTCTTTGGCCAAAACGTTCTTCTCATCCCCTTGTCTCTCTCACCAGCTCCTGTTCAGTTTAACAATGACCTTCATGAAACGTTCTCTGACTCAGTGCCCCTATTATACAGTGCAGATAGCATTGTGCAGTAACTTCCCACTTGTGTGTCTGAGCCACCCAGGCTGAGTTCCCCAGGGACAGTGATTATTTCTTAGTTACTGATGTTATTTTCCTTGGGTGTTCCCAGGACCAAGAAAAGCCAAACAGGAGTAACACATGTCGTCGAGCTGTTGTGTGTGCCACGTACTCTCCTGGGTTTGTCGAATTGAGTTGTACATGAATCTGTCAAGTGGGAACCAGGGATAGTGAGCTACTTTGCCCAGTGTCAATGGTGGCAGCTGAGAAAAGAAAGGGAGCAGTTTCTGGGTGCCTGTCATTTCTAAATGCCGTCTATCCACCTAATTTTCTAAGCTAGAATCTTATAATCACCTCCTATTCCTTCTTCTTCGCTTGCTGCCTGCCTTCCCATCTAATCAGTCACTGAATCCTGTCAGCTCTGCCTTTTAATGTCCCTGGAGCCTGCTGGCATCTCGCCATCGTCACTGCCGATTCTACGGTTCAGGTCCTCATTATCTCTCATCTGGAATCGATGGCTCCTGACTGGTCCTCGCAGATCCCATCTCTCCCGCCCTCCAGTGCGCCTCCCATTCATCCCCCCGACTGCTGCCAGAGCATGCTCTCCAAAGCAGACCGATCCTGTCACCATCCTGATAAAAGCGTCCGGGAGGACTCCGTGCGTGACCGGCAAGAGAAAGTCTAAATTCTCTGGCGTCCTCCATCCTGGGCCAGTTTCTTCTGCTCAGCCTCTCTCTGCCTGCTGAATGATGCAGGGTTTTCTGAAATCACCACACTATTAAGCCTTTGCCCTGGCTCTTTCTCTTTCTCTGCCACATGTGCTTCTCCTGTTCTTCAGATGAACTGTCACTCATTTTTTAAGACCCAACTCACAGGCCCCTTTGTCTGCCAGGAGGCATGCAAAGTGAGTTTATACAGAGACATTAATTAGTAAGAAAAGAAAGAAAAATAGGACCAGAGTTGGAAGATGTGGTAAACATTATTATTGCACTCGGTCTAGTGTAGTATTATACTATTATAATGTATGTCCATATGCCCTTTCATGTACATGTAGAAACCTGCAGTATTATCTCCTTTCAGAGTGGGTTACCTCCTGGAGGACAGGGATTTTTCTCTGCTTGTATCCTTAGCATACAGCATACGTTCTCAGTAAATATTTGTTAAATAAATGAAGCTGGAATAGGGAGGGAACAAATGCTTACTAAACACCTGTTGGGAGCTCAATGTTAATGATAATGATAACATATGCTTTTCACACATTTCATTTCATTCTCAAAACAGCTTTTGAGATAAGCATTTGCTGACCTGAAAACAGGCTCAGGGACTTCCCTGGTGGACCACTGGCTAAGGCTCTGTGCTCCCAATGCGGGGGGCCCTAGTTCAACCCCTAGTCAGGGAACGAGACTCCACATATCACCCCTAAAGACTCCTGCAACTAAGACCCGGTGCAGACAAATAAGTAAATTTTTTCAAAAAGAAAGAAAATAGGTTCAAGTAAAGATTATTTTGTTTGTTTGCTTTTTAAGGATGTAAAGGGTGGAGCTAGAATTGGAACCTAAACCCGAGTCTGCAACTTTCCTCTGTTGAGTGATTCTCAGCCAGGGGTGATTTTGCTCCCCACTCTCCGGACATTTTTAGTGGCCACAACTAGGACTTGCTACTGGTATCTAGAGGGTACAGATCAGGAATGCAGCTAAACCTCCCACAACGCACAGGACAGCCCTGACAACAAAGACTTTCTGGCCCCAGATGTCAGCAGAGCAGAGGTTGAGAAACCCCACTCTATACCGTGTTGACTCTATTCAAGAACGAATAATCATACAAAGTAAAGGCACCTGCCGGGGAGGCTAACTGGGTGAAGAGACACCTTAGGGGCTTGAGGCCAGTCAGGAGCCACTGGCTTTTATAAGAAAAAAGAAGACTCATCTGATCAGCCTCTGATTTTTCTTTTCTTTCTCTAATGCATTCATCCAGTCTTTCGTCGCTCAGTTGTGTCCGACTCTTTGAGACCCTGTGGACGCCCGGTGCCCACCATACTCCTTCGTCTATGGGATTCTCCAGGCAAGAATCCTGGAGTGGGTTGCCATTTCCTTCTCCAGGGGATCTTCCGGACCCAGGGATCAAACCCAGGTCTCCTGCATTGTGGGCAGACGTTTTAACCTCTGAGCCACCAGGGCAGACCCCTAGCAGACTCTGATTTAGCTTGTAGAAGGCAACCCAGAAAACACCGAGGTTTTCTAAGCTCTAATTAGAAGGCAGAGTCAGTATATAGGAAGCTGCAGGTTCCAAACTGACAACATCTCTAGAATCTGGGAACAGGGCCAAAAATGTCACCTTCTGAAATTGACAATGAAAAATGGATGAGATTAATTACTGTGATAATCTACCCAGGAAATAACCCACCTAAGAAACTCTTGATAAGTGTGCTACTGATAAAACTTGTCTGTTTTCCTAATCTCAGTCAGAGTCCAAGCGCGCTTCCCCGTGAAGGAAAGCATTTAAAATGTAACTTGTGTGAGATGAACTGTAATCTAGGAAATTTTTAAATGTTTGTCCTGGGGAAGTGTTCTAATGGGGGAAGCTTCTGATGACTCATAAATTTAACTGCCTATAATTGTTAAGGATGCTTTGGGTGTTTGTTTTTTTTTTTCCTGCCAGCAGAATAAACCCTAGAAGGGAGGAACCACATTTAATTTATCAGTATCTTTGACAGCAGAGGAATGGATGAGTCATTGGTAGAGAAAGGGGGGAGTTAGTGGTGTGTGTGTGTGTATGTGTGTGTATGGGGTTGTAGAAGGTCACAGAAGTACTGTTCCTAGTGAAGTGATTCTCAAGCAAGAATCCAATAGCTTTTTGTTGCATGCAAGATTGTGTGTGCTTGTGGGGAATACGCATTTATTTGTGAAAAAGTAGGTAGCCTTCATCAAAAGTCCTTAAATTCCAACAAGTGAAGCTCACTGTCTTGGTGATGAAAATGTAACTACTGGGGAAAATGAAATAGAAAGATTAACTCAGGAAAGGCAAGGGAAGTAAGTTCCTCCTAGAAGAGAGAGATTTCCTTCTCAGAGTTTGGATTTATTGCTGTGTTTGCACGAGGCCCTTTCATGTACATGTACAAACATGCAGTGCAGAGAGGAGATGAGCTGTGAGCAAACATCAAAGCAGAACAGAGTTTATCCTCAAGGATGCTGGAGAAAGAGGACCTGGAGAGACTTCAGGAGTGTGTGTGTGTATCAGTCAGAGGGGACAAAATGACTATTAAACTGCCCAAGTATGCTAACACCGGGCTTCCCTTATGGCTCAGCTGGTAAAGAATCCACCCGCAATTCAGGAGACCTGGGTTCGATCCCTGGGTTGGGAAGATCCCCTGGAGAAGGGGAAGGCTACCCACTCCAGTATTCTGGCCCGGAGAATTCCATGGACTGTTTAGTCCATGCAGTAGCAAAGAGTTGGACACAACTGAGTGACTTTCATTTATCACTTATGCCAACATCAATGCTGATTTTTGGTTCCAAGGATGCCCTGGGTTAGCCAATCATCTATCCATCTGTGCTTAGTTGCTCAGTTGTGTCCAACTCTTTGTGACCCTATGGACTGTAGTCCGCCAGATTCCTTTATCCATGGGATTTTCCAGGCAAGAATACTGGTGCAGGTTGCCGTTTCCTACTCCAGGGGATCCTCCTGATCCAGGGATTGAACCCACATCTCTTATGTCTCCTGTATTGGCAGGCAGGTTCTTTACCACCAGCTCCACGGTGGAAGCCCTGGGTTAGCCAGTAGTCATCTGTAAAAGAAGGATTCTGTGAAGCTGAGTTCTAGGAAGCAGTCCAGGCAGTTAAGATGGAGTCCTTCATTATTTTAGTCAAAGTTCATTTCAGTTGTACGTTACGGTAACAAAGGTTAGCCAAGGGACTTATTCGAAGAGTACCAAGTAGCTCATAAACTCCAAGGATAGACCTGAACAAGAGAATCTGGGAACACAAAAAACTGGGTAGTCTGGGGACTTCCACAGGTGGTGACCAGGTCCATCGAGACCTCCAGGCTCTAGATCTCTGTGTCCAGGTTTTAAATTGCCAGGAGAGAAGCTAGCTGTTGGTACTCGTCCTACAGAAGGGGAAGCTGTGAGTCAAAGCATCTCCTCGGTGGTTGCTGGCTGCTGGGATCACTACTGGTTTGGAGCAATAGTGATTGTTTTCCCATTGAAAACAATGGGAGGCAAGCACACAGGTCTTCTGTTTGCCAGTGACACATTGTGCCCTCAGTGCTTATTATTTCTTTCTTTATTGAAGGATAATTGCTTTACAGAATTTTGTTGCTTTCTGTCTGTGCATATTCTTAAATTTCTTACTGTTTTAGAAATGAATGAATGGGAATGGGGTGGGAGAACTTTGAGTCAGAGGAAACAAAAAGTGCAAGGCCCTCGGGTAGGATGAACTTGGAATCCCAGAAATAGAAAGAAGGCTCTTGTAGCTAAAGAATAATTTTCAAGGAATGGGGAGTAGAGTAAAGGCATTCACCAAAGTTGTAGGCAGTGGTGGGAAGTTAGGGTTTTTTCTTACTGGGTGCGATAGAAAGTCACTGGAAGGATTTAAACACATATAAATTACATTTAAAAATTCAATTTGGCGATGGAGAATGAATTCTAGAAAGTTCAACTTGGAAGTTATTGCAGTAATCTACCTGAGAGGCGATGGCTTGAATCAAGGGGTAGTACTGGAGCGGGTGAGAAGGGGATATATTCAGCGTGTATCTTTGTGTTTTGGAGAGAGAATTGACAGGAATTGCTGATGAAATTGATCCAAATGTTTCTTAAGCTTTTGGCTTGAGCAGCTAAGAGGCCAGTAATGCCCTTTGCGTGTGTGTGAGCTAAGTTGCTTCAGTTGTGTCCGACTCTTTGAGACCCTATGGACTCTAGCCCGTCAGGCTCGTCTGTCCATGGGATTATCCAGGCAAGAATACTGGAGTGGGTTGCCGTGCCCTCCTCCAGGGGATCTTCCCAACCCCAGGATCAAACTTGTGTCTCTTATGTCTCCTACACTGGCAGGAAGGTTCTTTACTATTAGCTCCATCTGGGAAGCCCAGTAATACTCCTCACTGAGCTGCAAAGACTGAGAGAAGGAGCAGATTTAGGGAGGAAGATGGAGTTGGGAATTGAATGATACCATGTCAAGTCTGAGGGGTCAGATGTCTCAGTGGGGAAGCATGTGGGCAGCTGGATGTATGTCTGGGAGCCACCAGATTGCAGACTTGACCTAAAACAAGAGGCGGGATGAGGTCACGTGGGAGCACCTAAGACGGAGCCCTGGACGCTGTCACAGCTGAAAGTCTAGCTGGGCAGCAAAGGGCAGCAGAGACAGGGAGTGGTTGGTGAGATCAAGGAAATGCCATTTTGCTTTTAAAGTGCAGGCCTTTAGTTTGCAGGTTAACATGTACCACTCAGTTTATTTTGGATACTTGCGTTGTTTATGAATATACTCCAGATTCATCTAGTAAATGTCAGACCCTTCACAGCTCCACACTTTTCCTTGCCTAAATCACTGGCAAAATCTTTCTAGCTTCTTTATGTGTGTTTGAAGAGTTGGCAGGAATTCACTGTTAGGCCTGGCAGGAAGGCCAAGTCTGGCAATAAACCTCTCTCTGGGCCTGTAAATATTTGTATAGCGTCCATTAAGTTACTGTGGCTAAACCAGGTACTTATAAGCAACTCTAATAAACCACATGTAGAAAATCCATTTTGTGGAGTATTTGCAATAAAATTTTAATTTTTCAGATTAAATTAAATCCTGCCTAAAGCTCTCTTACTGCATTTCACATATTTCTGGGGTGGCTCTCTTTACCAGCGTTTAGCAAATGACTTTATTTTAAAAGCAGTCCAAGCAAAACATGAGTAGAAAGTGAGCCTGATTGTATTCAGTATGCATGTTTATGTACACATGCAGAGCAAACTAAACTATCTGAACGCTATCTAGTGCCTTCTAATACTTACAGCCAAGTAACTGTAATAATCAGTTAGTCCACCTGGTACCCCTCAGTTCAGCTCATTTCAGTTCAGTCGCTCAGTCGTGTCCGACTCTTTGCGACCCCATGAATCTCAGCACACCAGGCCTCCCTGTCCATCACCATCTCCCGGAGTTCACTCAGACTCACGTCCATCGAGTCAGTGATGCCATCCAGCCATCTCGTCCTCTGTTGTCCCCTTCTCCTCCTGCCCCCAATCTCTCCCAGCATCCGAGTCTTTTCCAATGAGTCAACTCTTCGCATGAGGTGGCCAAAGTACTGGAGTTTCAGCTTTAGCATCATTCCTTCCAAAGAAATCCCAGGGCTGATCTCCTTCAGAATGGACTGGTTGGATCTCCTTGCAGTCCAAGGGACTCTCAAGAGTCTTCTCCAACACCACAGTTCAAAAGCATCAATTTTTTGGCGCTCAGCCTTCTTCACAGTCCAACTCTCACATCCATACATGACCACAGGAAAAACCATAGCTTTGACTAGACGGACCCTAGCTTTCCTTATTTTTTTATTTAAAAATAAAGCTTCCCTCCTTGTTATCAAAACAAAATGTTCATTATAGAAAAACAAAACCAAAATATTTAAAAAGGAGATTTGGAACACAATAATCATATCTCCACAATCCAGAGATGACCACTCCAAGAACTTCTGTTGATATCTTGAGATATATTCTTTCTGATCTTTGTATATACAATTGCGTAGTTTGGAGTCACACTAATTTAAAAATAAAAATACACTTAATTTTATTTGTTTTAAATGTAATTAAAAATAAATTTTAAAAATCTTCAGCAATGTATTGTGAATGTCTTTCAATAATAATAAATATTTTTCACGACTTCTTCAGACTTGCAACTGAATGCTAAGAATTTCCCACTATGAATGTACTCATTTAGGTATTTCTCAGTTAGTGTTTGCATTGTTCTGTTCTTTTGTTTGTTTGTTTTTGGGTTCTGCTATTACACCAACATGGGCAGAGCAGGCTGTCGGACTACAGTCCGTGGGATCCCAACGAGTTGGACACCACTGAACAACTAAGCACACACACACATTGTATCAATAATAACATTCTTGCAACTAAATCCTTGTATCTATTCTTATTTCCTTAGGCTAAACTTCCAGCAATGGACTTGCTGAGTTAAAGCATTCTGACCTATACTGTCAAATTGTTCTATAAGCTGTATTCAAAGATCTTTCTACCAATGATAAATGTCTTTGTCAACACTGGACCTCAAAAACAATAGAAAAAACAAAAAAAATCTTTGTCAGGGACTTCCCTGGTAGTCCAGTGGCCAAGACTCTGCACTCCCAATGCAAGCGGTCCGGGGGCTCAATCCCTGGTCAGGGAACTACATCCCACATGCCGCAACTAAGATCTGGTGCAGTCAAATAAATTAAAAAATTAAAAGGTATTTTAAAAAATCTTTTTCAAGTTGATAGGGGAAAATGGCATTGAGTCACTGGCTTTATTTGTATTTCTTTGATTAGTGACATGGGATGTTACAGTATATTCATTGGCTGTTGGCATTCCTTGTTTTGCAAATTACTCTTCCGCAGCCTATGTTTGATATTTTCTGAAGGTGCTTGTTATTGATTTGTACAATCTGTCTTTCTATGTAAGGGCTATTGATCTGTGTTTTAAGTATTTTTCCTAGTCTGCCACCAGCCTTTTATTTTTTGAGAACTGAAATGTTTAAAAACTGTATGGTCAGTTTGTTCCTTTTATAATTTCTATATTGTTGTTATTTTTAGAATGACTTCCCCACCCCAAGATTATATAAATATTCAGTTATATATTTTTTCCAGTACTTGTCTAGCTTCATATTTTACATTTAAATCTTTACCCTCTAGCCTTTATTTGGTGTGATGTAAGATCCAACCAGTCCATTCTGAAGGAGATCAACCCTGGGATTTCTTTGGAAGGAATGATGCTAAAGCTGAAACTCCAGTACTTTGGCCACCTCATGCGAAGAGTTGACTCATTGGAAAAGACTCGGATGTTGGGAGAGATTGGGGGCAGGAGGAGAAGGGGACAAGAGAGGATGAGATGGCTGGATGGCGTCACTGACTCGATGGACGTGAGTCTGAGTGAACTCTGGGAGATGGTGATGAATAGGGAGGCCTTGCATGCTGCGATTCATGGGGTCGCAAAGAGTCGGACACGACTGAGTGACTGAACTGAACTGAACTGAAGAAGAAAGTTAATTTTATTTCAAAAGGGGAGCTATTGAAAAATTAATCAGTTTTTGTCCCATTTCACATTTCCCTCCATTCTATTTGCAGAGTAGTTAAAATAGCATAATACTGATCAAAAATTGCACACTGGAGGCTCCTGGTCATATCTAGCCTATGGATATATTTCAGTTGATGTAATTTTTGAATTAGTTATCTGTATATAAAATCAGAAAATTTTCATACAAAAACATAATTTCATGAAACTTCTTAAAAAGTTGGAATATCTAGCAACTCCGTGATCACATTTTCTCTTGACGAAAATGTATGGTGCTGAGAAGCCGTTGCTTCTATAGTCCTGGAAGATTCCCACCAGTCTGCATCATTCAATTTTGCTGTCTGCCTGAAAGCCTTTGAGGTTGTGATCATTGCTATTAAGTTTTGTGTATTTATTTTGCAATTAAACACAACACAAGAACTCTCTCATTAGTACTAATCATTTTTTTCAGTTAATTTTCTTGATTTTTCAAATAATTATATCATCATGCAAAACACTGTAACTGTCTTTTCTTTTCCAACATATATGCTTCTTTATTCTTTTTACTTACTTGCCTAAAACTTCCTAATAATGTAGCAGTCATGATAACAGACATCTTTATATTATACTGAATTTTAATAAGAATGCCCCTAGTGTTTGACTTCAAAGATGTATACTTTTATAGTTCTCTGCCACTTCAACTTTTATTAATATTTAATTTTAAATTAATTTTTGTTGAATTTAATTGAGTGACTTTTTGGCATCTACTGATATTATCCTGAGACTTTTCTCTGAATTTAATATGAGATGTTCCAGTGTCAAACTATGTGCATATTTTTATTATGAAGTCTAACAATACCTAACAGTACCTGAGAAGCCTTAATAATATACCTCTTAGTCTAATATACTATTTTTAAAAAGACCTATTGGGAAATTTGCATCTATTTTTCACAAATGAGATTCATCCATTGTAATCTTCCTCTCTTTCTCTTTTTGGTGAGTTTTTTCTTAAAGTATACTTTATATGATATTCCTATTTCTGCCCATGTTTAATTTTTAAAAATTGCATTAACTGGTGCATTCTTTAAATCTTAAAAAGGTTAATTTTTCCTTTATGCATTTCATCTATTTAAGATGTCTCTGTCCTAATTTTTATTTGAAACATTATATATATGTGCCTGTGTGCTCAGTCATGTCTGAATCTTTGCAATCCCATGTAGCCCGTCAGGCTCCTCTGTCCATGGAACTTTCCAGGCAAAAATACTGAGCAGGTTGCCATTTCCTCCTCCAGGGGATCTTTCCCACTCAGGGGTTGAACCTGTGTCTCTGCTGTCTCCTGCCTTGTCAGGCAGATTCTTTACTGCTGAGCCTCCTGGGAAGCCCGCTGAATAGTGTGTCACATGTATCTGTACAATTTAAAGGATAATAAGAAAGTAAACGCCAGTGCAGCCACCACTGGCCTGAGAAACGGAACTTCACCCACACCTGGAAGTTTCCATTAGCATCTCTCTACTTCTTTCCCAAGTGAACTCCTGAATTTTGAGTTAGTATAATCTCACTTTTTTCTTTATGGTTTAACCTCTTAGATTTGCATCCTTAATAATACAATGTTTAGATTGACTACTTTTAATCTTTACATATATAGAATCATACTATTTTTCTATGAAGTGGCACAATGGTAAAGAATCCACCTGCCCATGCAGGAGACACAAGAAACTAGGTTTCAACAGCTGAGTCTGGAAGATCCCCTGGAGAAGGCAATGGCAACCCACTCCAGTGCTCTTTCCTGGGAAATCCCATGGACAGAGGAGGGTTACAGTCCCTGGTGTCTCACAGAGTTGGACATGACTATGCACACCACCACCAAAAACAACACTGTATTTTTATGACACCTTTTTGCCCTGTTTTATGAGTGTGATTCCTTGGTGCTGAGGGGATAGCTGAAGTGCGCTGTATTTTCTCTGTTGTATCATCTTCCATTTTACAAATGAATGATCTGTTCTGCTACTGAATGACATTTTCGCATTTAAGCTTCCAAAGCAGAAATCTACTTTTCAGTATAAATAGCCTGTTGGTTTTGCTTTTTACCTGGACGGCCACAGAGCCCTTTCCTCTGTCTTTGACATTCAGTCTTTGCTGGAATGTATCCATATAAACCTTCTTTTATTAAACTTGCCTGGCACTCCTCATACGGGCACTTTTATTTCTACATCTGGTAATTTTCCCGTGTTCCCATCCTCACAGAGGAAGATCGGTGCTTGTCCAGAAAAGGAGATGATAGATGTTCTGTTCGAGGTTATGTGTCCATATTGAAGTCTTTCAGTCTCAGCAAAGGAAACAAATTTTTATTTCCTTGATCTTATCACCTTAGAAATTTCACAGTGGGTGACAGCAAGAAGTGGCCAAGGGCAGCCAGTCTCACTCTGACTCAAGGGCTCCCTCTGTGGACCCCGAGGCCGATGGGACAGCCAAAACTCCCTCCAAGTGACATGGTGGCCACAGACATCATCAGCATCTCTGCTCCATTTCTCATGCTTCCTGTGCCTCGAGGAAGCCTTGGGTGTACCTTTGGCACCTGCCCCTCCTTGGGGACTCCAGTACCTGTCCCCTTTCTGAGGCGATGGTGGGATTCAAATTTGGCACCACCCTCCACAAAATGCTATAACATTTGTTCCTCTTTGTTCAAAATGCTGCTGCTGCTGCTAAGTTGCTTCAGTTGTGTCCGACTCTGTGTGACCTCATACACGGCAGCCCACCAGGCTCCCCATCCCTGGGATTCTCCAGGCAAGAACACTGGAGTGGGTTGCCATTTCCTTCTCCAATGCATGAAAGTGAAAAGTGAAAGAGAAGTCACTCAGTCGTGTCTGACCCTCAGCGACCCCATGGACTGCAGCCTTCCAGGCTCCTCCGTCCAGGGGATTTTCCAGGCAAGAGTACTGGAGTGGGGTGCCATTGCAAAATGTTAGACTCACTCACCTCTGGTCTGTGTCACTCTGAGACGTAGAGGGTTTGTCTTCTTCCGCCCCGGAAGTCACTTCATCTGGGAATTACGAAGGGACGGTGTTAAGTGTATTGACTTGGACCATCATTTTTGGACTGGAAACACCGCTTACGTCACTTGCATTGACTCTCAGATTGAAAGGTGGGCCTGCTGTGCACCTGTGAGGCCTCTCAGAGCCCAGCTGGGAGGGCAGAGGGGGATAGGCAGCTTCTGTTTTCTGATCCACACTTTGTGAAAGTCGTAGCCCATTCAGCAGGTTACTGCCCTGAAGGCTGCCTGCAATTTACAGCCTCCCAGGAGATAAGCATTTGTCTCTAAAGTTGAATTAGATGGTCTTTTCCTCTTAGCTTCTGGACAACAAAACGGGAATGGCCACATGCCAAGGCTATTGTGGGAGGGAGAAATACACTGGATGGAGGGTGGACAATGTCCTTAATACTCTTCATTTCCAGAAATTCTGTGCCTGGTGTTTTCTTTTGCTGTTAAGAGGAATCCATCTTGCTAATCCTGAAATCCTGAGATACGTGCCTCTTTGTTCAATGTTACCTAACGCTTTTTAGTCAGCGTGTGAAGGATGAGGCTGTCTTGTCATCACACAGATTTTTTTTTTTATTGTCTTAAGGACCTAACAAATCAGAGATGCTTTCCCTCTGGGGAGATCGCTGGTTAAATTCCCCTTTATTGGCCTGACGTCCCCTTAATACTCACCATACAGTTAAGATTTTCCCCTTTCTCCTGAGAAACGAATGGGAGTAGTGAACGGTGACTTTGTTTATTATTCTTTAGCAAGTTGCATTAAAATTTATATGTACCTTTCCCAAAGAAGATAAATTATACATATTACAAGAAAGGATGAAAACACATAGTGATGCTGACATTCCCGTGAGAAGAGTCTCTTTGTTCTTTGCTTGCTGCATAATATATCTATCAGAGCAGACCTGTCTATTCAGCTGGTCTAAGATGTCAGTGAGTTATGACTGGGAGTTTCCAGCTGATCCTTCCCGCTCTTGGGAAGATAATTAAAAGGCGAGAACACTTTCCTTTAAGAGTTATCCCTTTGTGCCCACAGGGCTTGCCTACAGTCTGGAGGTCTTTCTTGCAAGACCAGGGGTAGGGTAGAATAGGGAAGGCGGTCTTACAGAGGTCTAAGATACTTGAAAAGAGAACGTCATCGTCAGCCGAAATCTGATAACTACATATGTTATAGGCAAGTACTTCTTGGATTTTCTTGGCTAGAGGAAAAAGGGGAAAGTAAAGGAATTCTTTGATTTTTTAAAAATGCCTGTTGGAATCTTGAAACTCTCATCTTTTTGTCTTTAATACCAATCTGGGGGGCTGAACCCCCCAGGGAAGGATTGGATAATCCTCTTTTGTTTCTGATTTAAAGGAAGATTAGGTTTGATCAATCTAATCTTATCAAACATAGATTTATACAGGATGCTTAGAGACAGAGACAGGCCAGAAGAACTTGACTTTCTCTTTTCAAATGTCCCTTTCCTTCCTGAATACAATGCCAAACGATATTCGGGCACTGGCTGTGCCACTGCTGGCCCCAGAGAGGGAGGAAGACCGGATTCTTCATCCGTCCACATAGTAGTGGAACCCAGAGCAGCGTGCAGGAGGGGGTCCGCAACAGGGTCTTGAGAGTAACCATCAACTGGGGGGTGAGGGGAGCTATCTGACTCCCTTTTATAACTTCCTCAAGGGCAGAAAGTCTGAATCAATGGTGTCAAACAATGATAACTGCCTTATTTAATGACTTTGAGGCTCAGCTTCTTCCTCTGTAAAATGATAAGAATAAAATGTACTTTTTAGGGATGTTGTGATGATAAAATGAGTTAATGCTCTTAGAACAACTCCTGGGCCAATATATTAATCAATGCTAATAATTCATGATAGTAGTATTACTTTCTTTGGATCGTTGAGGAATATACTGCTCCCTTTCCCATAACTGTTGTTGTTGGTGTTTGTTGCTAAATCGTGCCAGCCTGTTTTGCAGTCCCATGGACTGTAGTCGGGTACTCTCCTTTGTGCTTGGGATTTCCCAAGCGAGAATACTGGAATGGGTTGCATTTCCTTCTCTCGGGGATCTTCCTGACCCAGGGATCGAATCTGTGTCTCCTGCATTGGAAGGCCACCAGGGAAGCCACTGAGCTGCCAGGAAAGTCCATTCCTTAGTAGAAATGTTTAAAAAATCAAGCAACTTGATTACTAAGTGAAGATGAATGGAAAATTTGAAGATATCTATATGTCTTCCTTTGTTGCAGATATATAGCCTGTTGTCTGGGCTGGGACCCTCAGAGCCTTATGTACTTTGCTTACAGCAGATAATACCTGTAAAGTCTCATAATCTGATGCTCCCCATGAGAAGGAACACTGTTACACAGTGACGACAGTGGATCTCAACTCCATCACAGTTTCTTCCCAAGAGACTCCTGGTTTTATAGCAAAGATGCCTTCCGGCAAGATTGACTATAAAAAGAATTCTCTCTCTCGTTGACTAGTGTTATAAAATCAGAAATATGATCACATGGGAAAAAAAGTCCCAAATGGTTTGACAAAAATGCTTAGTTAAGGAAGGAGCAGACGGTGTGCTTGTTTTATTCCTCAATCATATTCTAAGTTCTTCAGGAGAAGGGGTGGGGTCTCCTATGTTGTACTCGGAAAGAATTATGCAAGACCTTAAAATGTGGTAGGCCCAGTAAATGCTGACATAGGTTGGCCAGCTCTTTATAGTAGAAAGAGAATTTTGAGAAACTTTTGAAAAGAGCTGTGAAATTCTTTTTGAGGATAGAATATTATTTCTAAAATTAGCATGTGAGGAGATAAAAAGAGAAGTGCTTGCATTAGAGAGGAGGAGATAAGCTACACTCTCTGGGCTCTGCCCCTCTGGCATGGTCCCTTCAGGTGTCCTTGGTGCTTCGAGGGCAAAATGGTAAAGCCTGCATGATCCAAGGCGAGTTCTTGTCCAAGGCACCAAGGGACGTAACCGAGTCTATACAGCTATTGATGGCAAATCTCCAGGCCCGTAACTTGGGATTTTAACTACTGGGAATTCCTACTATCTCCCCCTTGCTCTCCGTATAGCAGGAATTTCTCCTATATCAATACATACCTGCAACAGGGTAGAATTTAGTCACTGGCTTCTTTTATGTCCTGTTAAGAGGAAGTTGAGTGAACTCCGGGAGTTGGTGATGGACAGGGAGGCCTGGAGTGCTGCAATTCATGGGGTCCCAAAGAGTCGGACACGACTGAGCGACTGAACTGAACTGAACTGAGGAAGTTGAATGCAATATCACATTGTGCCAGTAGATGGCACGATATTCCACATTATTGTGTATATGGGCCCCCCCCACCTTGAGTTTTCTATGTCGCAAAGAGTTGAACCTACTGAGCGACTGAACTGAACTGAATTTTATCAACACTTGAATTTCTTTGCTGTTGTTCAGTCGCTAAGTTGTGTCTTTGAGACCCCATGGACAGCAGCACTCCAGGCTTCTCTATCCTCCAGTACCTCCTGGAGTTTGCTCAAACTCTTGTTCATTGAGTCAGTGACGTTATCTAACCATCTCATCCTAGGCTGCCACCTTCTCCTCTAGCTCTCAATCTTTCCCAGCATCAGGGTCTTTTCCAATGAGTCAGCTCTTCACATCAGGTGGCCCAAAGCACTGAAGCTTCAGCTTCAGCATCAGTCCTTCCAATGAATATTCGAGGTTGATCTCCTTTAGGAATGACTGGTTGGATCTCCTTGCTGTCCAAGGGGCTCTCAAGCATCTTCTCCAGCACCACAATTGGAAAGCACTGATTGATTCTTAGTGCTCAGCCTTCTTTATGGTCCAGCTCTCACTCGAAGGATAATTGCTTTACCATATTGTGTTGGTTTCTGCCATACATCAGGATGAATCAGCCATAGGCATACATATGTCCCTTCCTCTTGAACCTCTCTCCCACCTCCCACCCCATCCCACCCCTTAGGTTAATACTTGAATTTCTTCATTGTGGATCTGCAGACTCCTGGGAATCCCTGAGTCTGTTGAAGAAGGCAGACTGAGACCGGATGACCAAAAGGAACTATGAGAATTTTAAAATCTGTTTTAATCATCATGAAAAAAATTTAAATTATTTGACCAGATATAAAGGCTAAACTTTTAGCTGAAATTCTTTTTTTTTTTCTTTTAAGAAAAAAACCAGATATTTCCTAAATTGAACTCCTAGGATGAGAAGTAAAGTTAGTGAGGCTCTGGGGAGCGCCCCCCCACTTCCTTTCAATCAGCAGAGTCCCCATCTTTACTTCACAGAGAGGGCTTCAAATGATTAAAGAACATGAGGTTTGAAGCTGACAGAACTGGGTTTGAATTCTGGCCCTGCGGTTAGCTCTGTGATCTTGGCTATGTTGCTTAACCTCTTCTGGCCTCGGTATCTTCAGCTTCTATATACAGACACTGATCACACAGTGTTGTGAGGATGCAATGTGAAACCACAACGATCATCTGTCTTATTAGCTATGATTACTTCACTCGATAAAAGTGTTTTTTTAGTTAAAATCATTTGAAAACTACAGACTAGTCCAAGCTTTCATTTTAAAAATGTGGGAGCAAGGACTTAAGAGACTACGTCATTTTCCGATTGAGTTTCACAGTTTCATAGCACAATACGATTATTTATGTAAAGCAAGACATGCTGGTCCTAATCTTTCACAGGTGTGTCCCTCCCCACTTGGGGAAACTTGCTAGGTCACCATGTGAATTTACGAAGCTGATGAAATACAAAACAATTCTTCAGCTAATAATTTATCATGCCAGGTAGTTCAGTTTATTTTAAAATTTAATTTTTATCTTATTAGTTCGTCTTACAAAAGTAATTCGAACAAGTTAGTAAAATTTAAACAAATGATGTGCTTAATTAATGATTCTGTTGATGCAGTTAAAACATCATTTAATAAATAAATATAAGTGGTTTCATAACTTTTCAGCCAAAGATTCAATGCCTTGATTTAATTGATTTGGCAATATTTCGGTTGGGAACTTTCACATTCACTGTAAAGCTGTGTAGGCTGCCAAGTGGAGGTTTTAATGAAATGAGAATTCATGGATCTGTGACCTTATGATATTGGTTGCTCTGATAGCTATTAGTTGAAAGAATAATTTAAAAAGTGTTCTGGATCTAACTTCACGTGTAAAGTAAATTTCGTTATATCTTTCTATGTAAACCCACGTTACACTAACACTTAACTTCTGCTTCTCAGAATTCTTAAGGTTTCAGATAGTTATTTTTAAGGAAATGCGATTTTATAATGATAGAATCCCATTGCAACCACACATGCTCCATAGTCCAGATTCAGAGAAACCTCAACAGTTCAAGGACTGGTTTGATTAGACGCATGATGTGCTGGCTACTTTGAATCAGGTTGCCGTGGTGTTCAGGGAGAAGCAAAGAGGCCACTAGGATTACTGTCACTGTCCCCTTAAAAGAAAACTCCCTAGGCTTCCCTGAGGTCCGCTGGGGCTGCTGCAGTTGCCGATGCTGACCAAGGGCACAGGCGTGGGCACCTCGGGGGATAGGCCAGTTTGTGCACCTGTGCAGTGGGGGCTTCAGTTCTGCAGGGCATGATTTGCCCACGAGGCACGGGAATCACGTGTCTAGGGGCCACGATATTGGGTGGGAGGGGCTCATGAAGACTATTTAAATTTAATTTCTTTTGAAATCAAAATAAATATAATTATAAAAATGAATAACAAATCCAATGTATATTACATTTGTTTTTATACTGATAATCTTGAAACATAATTTTTTAAAAAATTATTTTTAATTGAGCAAGAGGCTGACAAAGGCAAAAATACCTATGGCCCACGAAAGTCAAAATGTATCCCTGAGTTATATGCCAAATTCCAAGAGTCCTAAATTTACTGTCAGGGGAGACGGAGATGAGGGGAAAAGCTGGGAGAAGGGGATTCCTGTCCAGAAGGCAGACACTGGTCTGTGACCCGAGGTGGACGCTGGGTGAAGTCTCGGTCCACCGGGGCTTGGGTGAACTGTAAAGGAGGTGGGGAGGGCATCTAAACTGGCCTGGCCACACAAAGACCTTGACCTCATAGCCACTAGCTTCTAGCCTCTGACCTGCCTCCCAAATCTTCCTAAGTGGATCATTTACTCCCCTTGCTGTGGTCTCCAAAACAGCTTGTGATCTGTGCCACACCACAGATCTGGACGGTGGACTCGGGGTGGGGACCTGGGTGTTTCCTCTCATACAGATTGGGGGTTGGGGGCGAGGAGCATTTCAGGAAAACCAGTCGCTTGAACCAACTTTTCCCTCCTTGGGCAGTAACCTTTGGAGCAGTTCTGAGATTTCCAGGCAGGTGTCTCTACCCGGACCTCCAGGATACAGGGGATCACCCCCTGGGTGAATTGCAGGCCTTGATGGTTAATGTAGAGAACCTTTTGCTGTGGGCAAGAGAGGAAGGTTGTTTCCGGCTTTCTCTCCCTAGTGACACTGTGGTCTGACACCCTACGCCCTATGGCCTGACCTTCTGGGGGTGGCCCTGGTACCCTCTGGGCTGGCAATCCAGAGCTGGGGTCTTCAACGGCTTTCCCCCAGGAGGGGTGGGGAGCTGGGGGTGGGGAGGGGGATGGAGGCGGGTTGCTGGGTTCCTCGGTGGGGCGTGCAGTGGAGATTCTGTCCACCAGGTGGCGCTGGGCCAGCTCCAGCAGCCCCTCCCATCCGAGGAAACACTGAGCCTGATGGTGTGTGGGCAACAGCGTCCATCCATCATGTCAGGGTCCCAGGATTAAGTGGTGGTTATTCGACCGCTGGGGTCACCAAGGCAGCGCTCACCCTCTGGCCTCTCCTTGATCCCTTCATTGGGCTGGCTCTGGTGGGACGTGAGGGGAGGAGTTACTACCGCTTTCATTTCCATGTTCATTGACGGTTTCATCTTTCAGCCTTTATGGAGCCAGGACTGGGTACACAGATGAGTAATATGTGGTCCCTGCCTTTAAGACGCTCAAAGGTAGGGGAAAAAGCAAACAGACCATTGGCACACAGTGACAAATGCTGGGCTAGGAGTCTGCCCAGAGGGCTGGCAGGAGCTGTGAGGCACGTGCCGGACAGAGCAGGGCAGGCCTCGCTGGGAAGGTGAGTCTTGAAGGGTGAGAGGGGCCAGCCAGGTGAGAAGGCAGGGAAGGACATGTGAGGCCCTGCGCCATGGAACACAGTGCTGGGGCCAGCCAGCTCCAGGTGAGGCCAGGCTTAGGGTCCCAGGTGGGGACTGAGAATCCCCAGCTCTCATGGAGAGATGCAGGGCTGCAGGCTGGTATGCCTGAGAGCCAGGACTCCCCTGCCAGCAGGCGGGAAATTATTGCAAGATTTCCTCAAGGGAGAGACACAGTCAGATTTGAATTATACAAAAATTGAGTCTGGGAGAGGTGAGGCGATGGGAGCGGGAGGCAGGGGAGCCTGTTAGAAGGTGATTTCAAGGAGGAGATGATAAGGTAAGCCACTGCTCAGTCACCTCAGAGCCCTCCTGCACCCACTCACCCTTGTTTCGCTTTTCTGATGCCCATTATCTTTAGTCTGGTTCACAAGTGCTGGAGCCCTAAGTGTCAGTTGCTCAGNATCTCACTTGGAAAAGTTACAAAAAGGAAAATATGTCAGAAACTTTAGGCATCATTTTATCAATGCATTTTTGCATAACTAATTCAGCTATAGTCTCGTTAGGGTTCAGAACCTCAGTGCTATTACCCCAACTTAGAAATAAATTTGAAGACGCCAGAAAACAAACAAATCTTATGTTTCTAAATGGGGTGGGTCTCAATAATGTGCAACAGGTTAAGTTCTTCCTTTTAAATGTGGTTCTGTTGAAATTGCTCTGAAGACGTGAGAGTACATGGGAGTTAGTGTGTAATGTCTAAGCTAGTGTGTTTGTAATTGGTCGTGTACCTGGTAAACAGGTAGAACTGGAGCATTTTTATTCTGAAGCCTGAAATGAAGATCTGGGCCGCAGGGGCTTCAGGAAGTGTAAGAGTCATCTGTCCAGAAATGAGCTTGAGACTCATTCGTGCCATTACACGATCGTGGGGAAACGGGGCCCAGGGCTGCTTTCTGAAAAGCGCATCCGCTTTAGAAACCACAGGAGGGTAAGGGTGGGATTCTCTGCCCGGCTCTGCTGGAGCCTGAGGTGTCTTGTTCCCCTGGCTGCAGCGCCTGCTGTTTTCCGCTCTGTGGCCCACTGAAAAGGGCAGGGAGGGCGCAGCTCTGGCCACAGCGTCCATGCGCTGTTACAGGGTTTAGAACAGGAAGTGGGACAAGCGACAAAACAGGTTTTTCTGGAAGCCGTTTGGTTCAGAGTGAAGACATTGCTTTCCCGATCCACATCCGTGACAGCCCCGTCTTTGGGGGAAGGAGAGCTCAGCGGTAACGCCCCCGCATGTGGATGATTGTATAACGCTGACGACGCCTCCGCTTCCCGGAAACGCCTCCTGAATTGGGAGCAGAAGCCCGTCTTGCCGCTGTGTTGCTCTCCTTTGCCGTGCAGGGGCTCGTGGGCCCCTCTGCTGGGGTGGTCCTGGGCTGCACCCTGGGGAGGGCGGCCCGAGGGCTGTGCCCTGAAAGGAGGTGGGGAGGTCTGGGCCGCCATGGGAGGCGTGGTCCTGCTCCAAGCCCTCCCGGAGGCCTCAGTCGGCTTTGGCTCCTCTGGTGTCTGCGTCCGAGCCCCAGCCCAGGCCGTGGCTGTGGCATGTGCCACGGGCCTGCTCTGGGAAGGAGGGTGGACAGTGGTTTGTTGGGAGAGAGGCGGCTCTCGATGTCCTCTGCTGTCTTACCAAGTGCAGGACCCCACGGAGCAGAAACCACTGCCTTGTGGCTTGTTCCCACTTGGGCTTGGCTGGGATGGGTGAAATCGTGTGCACAGAGCCTGACAGCCCCTGCTTCCCGCGTGGATGACGGAGGTGGGCAACGTCTCCCCACTGGGCAGGCTCAGTGCTGGCGGCCTCCCCCAGACGCAGGTTCGGGACAGAGACCTCCACTTGCCTCCGCACTTAGAGGTGGGGAAGGACGAATGCTGAGCGTCCCGGAACGGTGAGGCATCCTTCTCAGCAGCTTGGAGATCTGAGGATGCCGAAGCGTTCCTTCCCAGCAGCTGAGAGATCTGAGGACGTTGAGGCACACTTCTCAGCAGCTTGGAGATCTGAAGACATTGAAGCATCCTTCTCAGCAGCTTGGAGATGTCCTGGTGGTGAGCCTTGGCACGGGAAGGGAACCTGGGCTTGTTAGTCAGGCTCTTTACCCTCATGCTGCTGCTGCTGCTAAGTCACTTCAGTCGTGTCCGACTCTGCGTGACCCCATAGACTGCAGCCCGCCAGGCTCCCCCGTCCCTGGGATTCTCCAGGCAAGAACCCTGGAGTGGGTTGCCATTTCCTTCTCCAATGCAGGAAAGTGAAAAGTCAAAGTGAAGTCACTCAGTCGTGTCTGACTCTTAGCGACCCCATGGACTGCAGCCTACCAGGCTCCTCCGTCCATGGGATTTTCCAGGCAAGAGTGCTGGAGTGGGGTGTCATTGCCTTCTCCCTTTACCCTCATATGTCATTTTAACTCCAGCTGGTGGCGCACTGCTGACTGCCCGCTGGCGTGAAGCGGGAGAGGAAGGTCTGCACAGATCAGTGTCAACACTGGAAGCTCATGATCGGGAACAAAGAGCTGACACTGGTCTGACTTTCCACTTTAACAGTGTTTTTGTGAAGCTGTGCATTTTTGCGAGTCTCAAAGGCTCTCCGATGCACTTGATACAGACTTCCTAAGTCTACGATTAGTAGTTAAAGCAGCAAAGGGATCCTGTCGTACTGTGTGTAATGTCTGGCAAAACAGCCGTTTCCTAAAGTGGGACCTTCTTAGCCAAAAGGACATCCTGTTCAGAAAAGCTTCGCAGGCCCGTGCCGTCCTCCCAGAGTATCCTGGGAGATGGAGGTGCTCGTGCGGCCAGCCACAGCCTGCAGGCTGCACGTCTCCCCTCAACGCTTGGTGTGCAGCTGTGCGCCGAGCGAGGCATTTGAACATGGAGGGCATTCATGGGGCTGGTGCCCAAGGCCCTTGCCCTGTGCAGGTGCAGGACCGGGCTGAGGCCTGGCCCGGCCACCCCGAGACTCCGTGAGCCTCAACCATCAGTGGGGAAATTGTGGTAATCCCAGGGCCTTTAAAATAGTTTGTAAAAAAATTAAAAGTCTCTCAATGCTGGTTATGTGTGTACAAGTGGAAACAGAAACCCTGATGCTGATTTCGTGCCTGTAACTTAAGGCGTGAGACGCCCTGAGGGCCGGTTGTCTAAAGTCTGGCCCCAGCGACGCCCGCCCGCTTGGGTCACAGCCTGCGCAGAGGGCACCTTCCCTGTGACTTGGTGGGTTCTCCCGCACCTTTCTGCCTCTGTCCCAGCCTCCCCCGTTCTATCCTCTGCATGTTCCGAGTCCAGAGTTCACAGCGCGAGTATTTCTGCTGGTGTCACCTCCTCTGCTTCGCCTCCTTTGACACCGCGTCCCTTGCTGACGCGGTGAGCCTTTTCAGGGCCTCCTGGGACCGCGTGTCTCGACTGCCTCCGAGGGTGGCCGTGTGCACGCTCCCCTGGTCAGCAGTCTACTCCACGACTCAGGCTTCCCTGTGGCCTGCTCAGCTTTCCTCTCTCCGCTGCGCTCCTGTCCTCCGGGGTTAGCCTCTGCTCCGGTGACCCGCTTCTGGGAGCTGTTCTGTGGCTTGTCCTGGGCATCCGGGCATCAGCACACACCCTGCTTCTCTGACGGGCCCTGGAGAGGAGCTGTGCGTGGTGCCCAGCACTGTGAGATCTGCTACAGACGCGGTGATTCGTGGGTGGAGGACGGGCAGCAGACTCTGTCCTTCGGGCACCGTCATCGTCACAGGGACCAGATGCGAACGTGTGCCCGGGGCTGCACCGTGTAACCTAGCTGCCTGCCTGGGCTGGGCCGGCTCGGGCCGGGCAGCCACCGTCATCACGGACAGCAGGGCCGGACCCGAAGACCTGAGTGGAATCGGACTCCGGGTCCTGCGACGTGTGTAGATGCTGTCAGGGCGGCTCTGACACAGGGCCGGGTGGGGTGCCAACAGGTGGGACCTGTGTCCGCGGTCAGGTGTGGCCAGACGTAGGCCAGGCTCGCCGTGGGGGTGCCGCAGGGGGAACCTCACAGACAGGGAGCAGGGATGGGGTGCAGGGGAGGCCCAGGGCAGCCCTGGGGCCCCGCCTCACAGCTGCACAGCTTCTGAGGGGGACATCCAGGCCCCCGACGCGCTCCCACAAAAGATGCTGGCAGCCGTGACTCCAGGAAGTGCTCTGGAGCCCGTCCTGGGGACTGAGTTTAGACTACGTCACCCTGAGTCATCGACTCTTCCTTGAGAGATTTTCCGTTTATCACGCACCAGGCAGGCGCAGCTTGGCCAAGGAGCCTTGAAGGGGGTCTCCTTGTGTGTGCAATGAGTCACTGCAGGAGGGCGGCCTGGGGCGGGAGGAAGGCGGCAGACACCCTTCTGAAGGGGCGCCGAGGTGTCTGGTTTGTGGCTGTGGACTCAGCACGGGGTTCTGACGCTCGTAGAGTCCCCAGGGCATCCGTGCTGGAGTCAGCGAGGCTGCCCGCCCCGCCCCCAGTCCCAGCAGAGCCAGGCCCAGGCCTTGCATCCCCAGGCCCAGGTGCCTGCGGGGTGCTGCCTGGGTGCGGAGTTTGGTGGGGCAGTGGGCAGGCCCAAGGACTGCAGGCCGGGAGGGCCCGGCCTCTGGCTGGCTCGAGCAGCTGGTGGAGGGGCCGCTTTGTCCAGTGCAGACGAGCGGTCCCGGAGCAGAGGCTGGAGAGGACAGTGAAGCTGGAGGCGAGAAGCCGCAGGTGCAGCCTGTGGCCCGCCTGTCAGTCAGGAAGGTTGTCCCCTGGGCTGCTGTTACAAGGCCTTGTGTGGGAGCAGCCGGTTCCTGTCCCGTCCAGAGGGGGTGTCTTCCCCACCCCGGAGGGTGGGTAGCTCGTACCGCCTCCTTCCAGCACCGCAGCCTCGCTGCTAGTGTGAGGGGTTTGCAGAGGGTGGGGACCCACAGCCTGTGTCCACGGCCCCGGGCGTGAGGGGACGGTGAAGCGTCAGCCATGTTGGTGTGGACCCTGAAGCGGCCGCAGCTGTGGGCTCGCTGCCCGGGAGCTGCCTCTGGTGAGGCTCTGGGTGGGTGGCTCTGATACGTCAACGCCGCTGAGCCCAAGACTCCAGCTCCCCCCCTGTGCCCGAGGTGCC
>SJYQ01023072.1:35881-45936 GCA_006410935.1 Redunca redunca
GCCCCGGCCCCTTCCTGGCGCTGCTGGGGACTCTGAGGGCCAGAGTCACTGCTGGTTTGCATTTCACCCCCAGAGGCTGTTAAGAAGATTAAGGAGTCCTACTTTGACCACAGCTCTAAAAGCCCAGGAGTCGATTCCTAGTCCCCGCTCAACCCCAGGACAAATATCCCCCGTTCCATCACTGCAGCTTTTCTTCAGAGACCTTTTGCCTGCTTTCCAATACAGGGTAAGATTCCGGTCCTGTGTGGTCCCTGTACGCCCCACCTCTGTTCCGAGTGCGGTGTCTTCCGAGGAATACTACTGCTGGCCTTCATCCAGGCTTGGGTGTGAAGATGGAAGTCAGAGTACAGCAATGGAGCAGAGGTCCTGGGCAGCAGGGAAGGCGGGTGTGGCTCAGTCTTGGAGAGACGCCCTTTGGGGCAGACAGGGGGGTCACCCCACATGGTCCTGTGTTTTCCCCAAGAGTGAACCTTAGGCCATTTCTCCTGCAGAATTGGCAATGTGGGGTTCATCTGTCTGGGCGGGCAGCCTGGGATGGGGCTCTCTGCCAGGAGACTCTCTCTAGACTCTCTGTTCTAGCCCTGGCTCTGACACTTCCCAGCTGTGTGGCCTTGGGGAAGGAATCTGACCTTTCCAGGTTTCCTCCTGTGAAATGGAGATATGACCTCTGTATGGTTGAGAGATCAAAGTGAGACCTTGTTTCCAAACCACACCCTCAAGTCTTAGATGGCCAGTTATAAATGGTAACTGAGATAATAAACAGAAAGCGCCCAATAAGGGAGCTGGGATATGGCAACTGCTCAACAAATGTTAATTCCCTCCCATGTGACTCAAACTTCAAACATAGCTTGTTCCCAACTCCCCTCAAGTCGCTCCTCCACCCCCACCCAGGACCTCACACTTGCACCATCTGCACTTCCTTTATCAGAGGGTGGTACCAAGGGCTGCCCAGCCCAGAGACTGGAGTCATTGTCTCCTTTTGCCCTATGTCCCCGGGGTCCCCAAGTCCCATCTACTCTGCCTCTAGCTCATATCAGTCTTTCTCAGCATTAGCGCTAACACCATCTCAAACATGGTTGAGGCAAAGACTCAAAGACTTCTAACTGAGCTCCATGACTCCATTCCCTTTCTGGCTGCAATCTGTCTTCCATGCACCTGATTAAAGTAAAAAGCTAGGGAATTCCCTGGTGGCCCACTGGCTAAGACCCTGTGCTCCCAATGCAGGGGGCTGGGGGGTTCGATCCCTGGCCAGGGAACTAGATTCCACTGCAACTAAGAGTTTGCATGCCACTACTAAAGAACTCATGTGCCACAACTAAAAACCTGGTGCAGACAAGCCCATAAATAAATATTTAAAAATAAAACACAAAGTTAGCATGTCGTGCCTACTTCAACAGCTGCCCCCCGCCCCTCACCACCTGTGGGTAATACACAAGCACACTAGCCAAAAGGTCCCAGGTCAGGCTTGTCCAGTCCCCACAGTGCTTTCATGCCTGAAGTCTTTGCCCATGCTGCTTCTCTGCCTAGCTCGTTTCCCTCCTCTCATTCTCATGATTAACCCTTATTTTCCCATGAAGGCACAGCTCAAGCGTCACATCCTTCAGACAGACTTTTGTGACCTATTCCTTCCCCATAGCTTGGGTTAGGAGCTGCACCTCCAAGCTGTTGTGGCATTTGATGCTGGAAGTAACTCCCTGTCATAGAGTACTGAAATTGTCTCATTGTTTGCCATCTTTTCCTACTAGACTGTAAGCTACGTAAGTGCAGGGTCTGTTCTTATTCATTAGATATTAAATACATATTTACCAAAGCCTGCTTTGTAAGCCAGAAACAGAGGTAAGCTCTTGAGATGCCAGGGTGAGGGGCAAACAAGCCCCAGCAGCGCAGTCATGGATCGTAGTGCTGAAAGTGTTAGTTGTCAGTCATGTCTGACTCTCTGCGACCCCATGGACTGTAGCCTGCAAGACTCCTCTGTCCACGGGATTCTCCAGGCAAGAAGACTAGAATGGGTTGCCATGCCCTCCTCCAGGGGATCTTTCCTGGCCCAGGGCTTGAACCTGGGTCTCCCACATTTCAGGCAGACTCTTTACCACCTGAGCCTCCGGAGAGTCTGTGATAATTGAAGAATCGCATCATGATGGAGAGGAGCACTGCCCTACGAGAGCTCCTGGGGGTATCTGTATTAGTTGGGCTTCTCCAGAGAAGCAGAACCAGTAGGGTGGCTAGACAGACGGATGACAGATAGATAATAGAGATGAGTGATATGGGTTTTTTATTTTCTTTTTTTAACTGAAGTATAGTTGACTTATAATATAGTGTTAGTGTCTGGTGTACAGCAAAGTGATCCAGTCATATACGCACATTATATAATACATATATCGAAGATTCTTTTTTATCATAGGTTATTACAAGGTATTGAATATAATTCCCTGTGCTACATAGCAGGACCTTGTTGTTATCTATTTTATATGTAGTAATGTGTATCTGTTAATCCCAAGCTCCTAATTTATCTCCCTGCCCCTTGATGTTATGATTTATAATAAGGAATAGATATTTGGTCTTCATTCCTGTTCCTGGCACAGAGCTCCTAAAACCCTTGGAATTTCCTGTGGTAAGAGACATAAACGTGTTTTTTTGTTAATGAAACAAAGCCCCTAGGTAACCTAAGGATGGGGCTTGGTTACCTTCTAGTCCCATTCACTGGCCTTCAGGGAGGCAAGAAAAGAGGTAGACTGAGTTCAAAATCAGTGGCCAGTGATTTAATCAGTCATGCTTGTGTAATGAAGCCTGCATAATCCCCCAGAAGTACTGGGTTCTGAGAACTTACAGCTTGGTGAATGCGTGGAGGTTTGGGAGAGGGTGCCTGCAGAGGGTGTGGACACCCCGTGCCCCTTTTCCTATATTTAGCCCTACACATCTCTTCCATTGGCTGTTCCTGCGTTAGATGCTTTGCAGTAAACTGTAATCGAGTGAGGAAGCTGAGTTCTGTAAACCACACTAACAAGTTAATTGAACCTGAGGAAGGTTCAGTTGTGGGAACCTACAATCTCTTGCTGGTTGGTCAGAAGCACAGGTGACAACCTGGACTTGCAATTGGTGTCTGAAGTCTGCTTGGGTTGGGGGGAGGTGCAGCGAGCAGTCTTATGGGACTGAGGACTTGACTTGTGGGACCTGTTTCTGAGTAGATAATGTCAGAATTAATTGCTTGGAGGTATGGAGAAAACCACACATGTTGGCATTATTAGAATTAAAATATAAATATGGACATTTAAAGATATACGTAGAAAGAGATTTATTATAAGGAATTGGCTCTTGAGATTATGAAGACCGACAAGTCCAAAACTCCAGGAGGTAGGGAAGAACAGGGCAACCTGGTGTGTTGCAGGCCATGGGGTCGCAAAGAGTCAGACGTGACTGAGCGACTGATCAACAAACAGAGCTGTATTGGAACCTGGAAACCAAAGGAAAAATGGATAATATTGATCCTATCTTCAAATTTTGATATTTTGTTCACAAAGAGTTGGGGGTGCACTGGTTTAAGATTTTAAAAATATTGCATCAAAATATTATTGATCTTGATTGCTGAGTTTTGGAGCAGTTCCAAAATTTGTACCTAAGGTGAGGTCTCACTCACCATACCTAGTCCCAGAGAGTCCCAGAGCCAGAGAAATCTACAGCCAGCGTGCCTGATAGGGAGCCATGCCACTCTCCCTATTAAATCGAGGTTCCTCAGAAAGACTGGAGGGCCGCTGGGAAGGCGGGGGTATCTGTAATAGCACGGGTTCTTTACAGAAAGGGAATGAATCCACATTCAAAGCCAGGAGAGAGAATACAGTATAGGCCCCACCCTATGTCTGTCACACAGACTCAAAGACCCAGACTAATAGGAGCACACCTGAAAAGTAGATCACTCTATCAAAAGCTGTAATAAAAACAGAGTAATAGTATTATCATTTTAAACTACTGCATTCCATTTTTTCTTTTTAGCAGATAGATCCTTTTTTTCCCGGGAGATCTTTCTTTCTAACCTCTTGCATTATGTTTTTCTTTAGTTATTAATTAAATCATTTTGGGATTCTTGAACACAGGCATCGTTTCACAAATTTCTGCTGGGGTGACAGGGACAAATCTGCTTAGAATGAAAAGAAAAAATAACTATTCATGATTCATAAAGGGAGTAATCCACATTTTCAATTGCAATTAACTGAGGTTTGGTTGGAAACATCTTAATCAGGTAACTTCTCTGAATCTAGGAACCTGGGGTAGATCTCTCCCGGGTCGGGTGCTACCAATGTCGGGCACCCAGTCCATCTGGTCCTGTGGCTACTGGCTCTGCCTGCAATGAAGATGAGAAGGTTTTGCGTTATCATCATTTATGAATTGAATACTTTCCATGCAGAATGTATTAAATATAAAAACAGCATATGACCCTGCGTTATTCGCAGTCTTTTCTGCAGAGGCAGGCAAGGCAGTTGGTGATATTGGTGGGTCAGATTCTTGCACCCTTGGGTTAGTATTTCAAATAGGCATGTACCATACTAATCACATTCTAGCTGGACCCTAAAGCTGGGGAGCTTCTGCTTAGAATGTTCCAATATCCACACAGCTCTCTCATCACCGACACACCTCTCAGACTTCTTGAACTTTCTCTTCTCTGATGGGAGTCGGTAATCTTCAGTTGCCCATCCATCCTGATCCCTGGGGCCCCAGCCCTTCTCATCCAGCCCTTCTCATCCAGCCAGCCAGGGCTGCCAAGGCTGTGCAGTTGTACCCTCTTGCTCTCTTATTTAAGGGAATATCATATTGTTTGGCACTAAATGGCACCCAGACTGAAGCCCAAGTGCTTATTCCTCCAACTCAATGATATTCACATCCCCTCTCCTCTGTAATGGCGAGAGCACCCCAGTGAGAACCTCCTGCATCTATGGACCTTGGTGTAATCTCTCCTACCAATTAACTACACTTTTTGTCTTACACTCACTCTCTTTTAAATTTACAACCAATGGAGGAGTTAATTATATCTGTGCATTTTTAGGACACACTTTGGGGTTCCAGGTTGATATGAATTTGGAGGATACTAGTGGAAACAGTGTCAGACTTTATTTTTCGGGGCTCCAAAACCACTGAAGATGGTGACTGCAGCCATAAAATTAAAAGACGCTTGCTCCTTGGAAGAAAAGTTATGAGCAACCTAGATAGCATATTCAAAAGCAGAGACATTACTTTGCCAACTAAGGTCCGTCTAGTCAAGGCTATGGTTTTTCCTGTGGTCATGTATGGATGTGAGAGTTGGACTGTGAAGAAGGCTGAGCGCCAAAGAATTGATGCTTTTGAACTGTAGTGTTGGAGAAGACTCTTGAGAATCCCTTGGATTGCAAGGAGATCCAACCAGTCCATCCTAAAGGAGATCAACCCTGGGATTTCTCTGGAAGGAATGATGCTAAAGCTGAAACTCCAGTACTTTGGCCACCTGATGCAAAGAGTTGACTCATTGGAAAAGACTCTGATGCTGGGAGGGATTGGGGGCAGGAGGAGAAGGGGACGACAGAGGATGAGATGGCTGGATGGCATCACTGACTCGATGGCCGTGAGTCTGAGTGAACACCGGGAGTTGGTGATGGACAGGGAGGCCTGGCGTGCTGCGATTCATGGGGTCCCAAAGAGTCAGACACGACTGAGCAACTGAACTGAACTGAACTGACTGATTCAACTTACCGAGCTTCCCAGGTGGAGTCGGTGGTCCAGTCTCACCTGCAGATGCAGGAGACTTAAGAGATGTGGGTTTGGTCCCTGTGTTGGGAAGATCCCCAGGAGGAGGGCATGGCAACTCCAGTATTCTTGCCTGAAGAATCCTATGGACACAGGAGCCTGGAGGGCTCCAGTCCATATGGTTGCAAAGAGTCGGACATGGCTGAAGCAACTCAGCACATCCACACTCAAGTTACTGTACCCTCCCTCAGATATGATATTATTACGTATTTGATTCAGCCTAACAGTCTATTGTTCCTTATGCACTTTACATAGACAAATGGCTGACACAAATATTTTTATAAACCTAAAGATCAAGACTGATAGATTTTACCAAATTTTATCTCTGATTAAAACTCATGGGCCATGAATCTGGCCAAATGCCTGCAAGTCTGATTGAACAATGCTGTGAGGCAACCCATGGTATAAATCCAGGAAATACTTGGTGTAAATCCAGCCCAGTCTTCACCCGCATTTTGAACCTAAGGATCAATGTTGCAAGTTAGTTCATGGTTGCTTCTTCTTTCATCTTTTCCTGTTCACATCTTTGGGATACCTATTTTATACTGTAAAAATAGCTGTCTATAAACCCGTTTTCCCCTTAAATGTACTGGTGAGCGTTGAGGTTAAAGGAAGCTAAGATAATGTGGAAGGTATTTACATTTGAAAAGTAAAATTTTGTAACAAAAGAATATTTTTGTTGCTACAGATGATTACTTAAAAACACAAGGTTCATAAATATAAAATGAATTTATACACACATTGCAGAGGACTTAGAAAAATACATCAAAATACATCATGAAACTACTGAAGCCCACCTAGAGCTCATGCTCAGCAACACAAGAAGACACCACAGTGAGAAGCTTGCTCACTGCAACTGGAGAGGCGCACCCACACCCGCCACAACTAGAGAAAGCCCATGAACAGCAATGACAGCTCAGCAGCCAAAACTTAAAAAAAAGCAAATGGTCTTGTAGTTCCAACAATCAGAATGAACTATTGATAACATTTTGGAGTATACTTTTTCAGTCTTTCTTTCTAATCATATGCACATGTAAATAGGCTGTGTCTAGAAAAGGAGACATGTTTATATATATATACATTCACAGGACGGCAGCTGCTTCTGCCTTTAGAAGGATGATAGAATTCGTCTCAAGTAAGATTTTTTTCCCCAAACTTAAAAGTTTTAATCTTGTATTGGAGTATAGCCGATTTCCAAAGAATAGCAAGAAGAGATAAGAAAGGCTTCTTCAGCGATCAATGCAAAGAAATAGAGGAAAAGAACAGAATGGGGAAGACTAGAGATCTCTTCAAGAAAATTAGAGATACCAAGGGAACATTTCATGCAAAGATGGGCTTGATAAAGGACCGAAATGGTATGGACCTACCAGAAGCAGATGATATTAAGAAGAGGTGGCAAGAATGCACAGAAGAACTGTACAAAAAAGATCTTCACGACCCAGATAATCATGATGGTGTGATCACTCATATTAGAGCCAGACATCCTGGAATGTGAAGTCAAGTGGGCCTTAGAAAGCATCACTAAGAACAAAGCTAGTGGAGGTGATGGAATTCCAGTGGAGCTATTTCAAATCCTGAAAGATGATGTTGTGAAAGTGCTGCACTCAATATGCCAGCAAATTTGGAAAACTCAGCAGTGGCCACAGGACTGGAAAAGATCACTTTTCATTCTAATCGCAAAGAAAGGCAATGCCAAAGAATGCTCAAACTACTGCACAGTTGCACTCATCTCACATGCTAGTAAAGTAATGCTCAAAATNGACTGCAGCCATGAAATTGAAAGACGCTTACTCCTTGGAAGAAAAGTTATGACCAACCTAGACAGCATATTCAAAAGCAGAGACATTACTTTGCCGACTAAGGTCCGTCTAGTCAAGGCTATGGTTTTTCCTATGGTCATGTATGGATGTGAGAGTTGGACTGTGAAGAAGGCTGAGCGCCGAAGAATTGATGCTTTTGAACTGTGGTGTTGGAGGACTCTTGAGAGTCCCTTGGACTGCAAGGAGATGCAAGCAGTCCATTCTGAAGGAGATCAGCCCTGGGATTTCTTTGGAAGGAACGATGCTAAAGCTGAAACTCCAGTACTTTGGCCACCTGATGCAAAGAGTTGACTCATTGGAAAAGACTCTGATGCTGGGAAGGATTGGGGGCAGGAGGAGAAGGGGACGACAGAGGATGAGATGGCTGGATGGCATCACTGACTCGATGGACGCGAGTCTGAGTGAACACCGGGAGTTGGTGATGGACAGGGAGGCCTGGCGTGCTGCGATTCATGGGGTTGCAAAGAGTCGGACACGACTGAGCGACTGAACTGAACTGAACAAATAACAACAATGTGGTAGCTTCAGGTGAGCAGTGTAGGGACTCAGCCATAGAAACACATGTATCTATTCTCCCCCAAACCCTCCTCCCATCCCGGCTGGCACATATATTGAGTAGAGTGCCCTGTGCTATACAATAGGTCCTTGTTGGCTATCTATTTTGAATATAGTCATGTGTACGTGACCCTTCCAGACTCCCTAACTATCCCTTTCCTGTGGCAACCATAAATTCATTTTCTAAGTCTGTGAGTCTCTTTCTATTTTGCAAGTAAGTTCATTTGCATCATTTCTTTTTAGATTCCGTGTATAAGGGATATCATACAATATTTCTCCTTCTCTGCTCGATTTACTTCACTCAGTATGACACTCTCTAGGTCCATCCGTGTTGCTTCAGATGGTATTATCTCATTCAAGGAAGATTTATTTTAACTTAGAAGCATTCCTAATGGTCTGTATAAAGTGTGAATGTTGGACACCTCTAAACCCTACTCCCTTCCAGGGCAAGACAAATAAATTACTCCCAACAAGAGGAAAGCTTAAGCTAGCAGCTCAAGAGACTGGGGTGAGGGGTGGGGGTGAGCGTGCAGAATGTGAGGAGGGCAACTGGGGAGGAAGAGTGGAAGCATAGAAAGGGTAGGTCCTGTGGAGGAACACTAGTGAGGAATTCCCTGTGGCAGATAGTGTCTGATATTAAATGTGAAGCGATTTCCTGCTTGCCTTGTGCTGTAATTGTACTGCATGACTCAACCCTCCAGTAACAGTATGCTATTAACAACACCCTGGGGTTTGGTTGCTTTGGTTGAAATGAAGCATGGAGGAAAGTAGGGTGGCAAGGGAGCAAAGGAGCTGGGAGTGGAGGCTGGGAGCAGACATTAGGGAGAACCAGGATATACTGTGCTTGAAGAATTTTGTAGTCAGCTTTATGCATTGAGCAAAAAACTTCAACAGCATGCCTGCATATCATTACTCTTTCACATCACCAGGTATTCAACCTCGTATTTATAGCACCCTTTAGAATTAGCTGCACGGTTGAGAGAAGGACAAGACTCAAGACAACATTTAATAAATCCACAATAATTATGGTACAATTGGGAATGCAGTGAAATAGCGCTTACAGTTTATTCCCCCAGGGTCTAGGTAGACACCCTGCTCCTAAGTTATATACTTAACCTGTAATAAACATCCTTGTACCCACAGCATTACCCACATCTCTAGTTATTTCCCTTTATATCCCAGAAGTGGATTTTACAAGGGCCAGAGAAGTATTTCAGAACATTTGACTGGCATTATTATCTTCCCTAAAAGAGGTAGTGATGTTACCTTATTCTTTTTCTTAATATATATATTTTCTTGACGTATAGTTGACTTACAATGTTTCAGGTGCCCAGCAAGGTGATTCAGTTATACATATACACATATATTATTTTTGATATTACTTTTCATTATAAGTTATTATAAAATATTGACTAATAGTTCCCTGTGTTATACAGTAAATCTTTGTTGCTTGTTGCATATCTATTTTTTAATTAGAAATCTAGCTTTCTATTCATGCTAAGTCAAACAACTGGAATCAAAATGTCATAAATTTTTTTAGTTAAGCAAAAATTCTTATTTTCTGAAATATATATGATACATATTATATATATATATCAATATCNTCTACTATGCTTGACAAAGGCTTGAGAAATAATATAAAAAAAGAAGAGGTGTAGAAATTGGAAAATATAAACTAAATGAAATGGGAGCACTGAATATGAAGTAGAAAAAGTGAGACAAACTAGATAAAAGTAAAAGATCCTCATATAATCCAGTTGTTTTAAAACATGACTTCTCATTAGAAACATCTGGAGCTCTGGAGGGGAAAATAAAAAGCAATACCTTGTCATTTGTATTTTTCAAAAACTTTTAAGATGATTTTGATATCCATCTGGATTTTAAAGTGATTACAGGTTTTTCTGTTAAATG
>SJYQ01023072.1:45989-75948 GCA_006410935.1 Redunca redunca
AGTATATATAACATAATCACAATAGTAAAGATGTTTATCAGTTTCACAATCAATAGACACAAAATAAAAGATAATTATAATTGCAAGCCATAATGGGAAAATAATTAACTTAACAATATAAAATAATTTACATACAGTTTGGGGGGTCAAGCAGAGTGATGTGGTCAGTGCACACACACACAAGTTTTCATCCTCCCAACCTATCTATGCCTTTTGATTCTTGCATTTAATCCATTTACATTTAAGGTAATGGTTGATATGTATGATCCTATTACCGTTTTCTTAATTGTTTTGGGTTTATTTTCTGTAGGTCTTTTCCTTCTCTAGTGTTTTCTGCCTAGAGAAGTTCCTTTAGCATTTGTGGTGCTGAATTCTCTTGACTTTTGTTTGTCTTAAAAGCTTTTGATTTCTCCATCAAATCCGAATGAGAGTCTTGCTGGGTAGAGTATTCTTGGTTTTAGGTTCTTCCCTTTCATCACTTTAAATATATCATGCCATTCCCTTCTGGTTTGTAGAGTTTCTGTTGAGACATCAGCTGATGGCCTGATGGGAGTTCCCTTATATGTTATTTGTTGTTTTCCCCCTGTTGCTTTTAATATTTTATCTTTACCTTTAATTTTTGTCAGTTTGATTACTGTCTGTCTCAGTGTGTTTCTCCTTGGGTTTATCCTGTCTGGGACTCTCTGTGCTTCCTGGGCATGTCTGACTATTTCCTTTCCCGTGTTAGGGAAGTTTTCAGCTATTGTCTCTTCAAATATTTTCTCAGGTACTTTCTCTCTCTCTTCTCCTACTGAGGCCCCTATAATGTGACTGTTGGTGTTGTCCCAGAGGTCTCTTAGGCTGTCTTCATTTTTTTTCATTCTTTTTTCTATATTCGGTTCTGCAGCAGTGATTTCTACCATTCTGTCCTCCAGCTCATTTATCTGTTCTTCTGCCTCAGTTATTCTGCTATGGATTCCTTCTAGTGTGTTTTTCATCTCTGTTTGTCTGTTCTTCACCTCCTGGAGGTCTTTGGTAAACACTTCTTGCATCTTCTCCATTGTTTTCCTGAGATCCTGGATCATCTTTACTATCATGTTTGTGAATTCTTTTTCTGGAAGGTTGCCTATCTCCACTTTATTTAGTTATTTTTCTGGGGTTTTATCTTGTCCCTTCATCTGGGACACAGCTTTCTGCTTTTTCATCATAATTACCTTTCTGTAATACGGTTTTTATTTTAGCCACTGTGAGATAGTACTGCTTCTTCCTTCTTTTGTCTGCCCTCTGATGGATGAGGCTAAGAGGCTTGTGTAAGCTTCCTGGTGGGAGGGACTGGTGATGGGAGGCCTTGTTCAGTAAAGCTTCAACCCAATTATCTGCTGATTGGTGCAGTGGCACTCCTTCCTGGGTAGTTGTCTGGTCTGAAGTGACCCAGCTCTGGGGTCTATGGGCTCTATGGCAGGGTTGAAGCCAAACTCCAAGAGGGTTTATTCCAAGGGGGACCTTCCCAGCCTGCCGCCGCCAGCGCTCCCATCCCTGCGGTGAGCCTCTTCCTGTCCAACACGAGCAGATAATTTTGCTTCAGTCTCCTGTGGGGTCACTGCGCCTTTCCTCTGGGTCTTGGTATATGCAAGACTTGGTTTGTGCCCTCCCACATTGGAGTCTCTGTTTCTCCAGTCCTCTGACCTTTCAGGGCAGACTCCCTGGGGATTCCCAGTCCCTTTGTCAGATCCCCAGGCTGAGCAAGCCTGACACGGGCTTCAAACCTTCACAACGGTGGGAGAACTTCTTTGGGATTATTGTTTTCCAGTCACCCACCCAGGGGGTATTGGATTTGGTTTTTTCGTGACTGTGTCCCTCCTACAATCTTGCTGCAGCTTCTTCTTTGTCTTTGGATGTGGGGTACCTGTTTTCGGTGGGTCCAATGTCCCCCTGTTGATGGTTGTTCAACAACTAGTTGCAGTTTGCGTGCTCTCACAGGAGATGAGTGGACGTCCAATAGCAATGTTATTTTAAAAACCCAACTCTTTCGTCAATCTGAATATCAACATTATTTCATATTTTTTCAGTTTATAGTTTAAAAAAAGAGCACACTACCATTTCTATTTTCACTTTTGATCACTACTTGTGAGGTTATACACTTTTCTGCCCATCTTCTTTTTTCTTTTATGAATTGTCTGTTTCTATCCTTTGCCTATTAGAGGGTTCATTTTTTTCTTATTGATTTTTGTGATCCCATAAAATAAGAATATTAACTCTTTGTTGGTTAATATATTGCAGGCATTTTGTCCTAGTTTGTCACTTGCTTTTACTTTTGGCTAAAATACTTTTAGTGTTTTGGGACCAAGAGATATTTTAAATTTTCATGCAGTCAAATCTGTCTACTCCTTTATGGATTCTACATTTGATGTTATAGTTCTTTTAAACTTTTTCAAAACCCACGATTATAGATTTTTGTTCAGTCTTTTTATGATTTCAGTTTTTTAAATGTTTAATTCTTTATTCCTTTTGGAATTTAAGGAATGGGGAAACTTTAGCTTAACTTTTCTTCTAAAGAAAGTGAGGGGCTTCCCTGGTGGCTCAGATGGTAAAGTGTCTGCCTGCAATGCGGGAGACCCAGGTTCAATTCCTGGGTTGGGAAGATCCCCTGGAGAAGGAAATGGCAGTCCACTCCAGCACGCTTGCCTGGAAAATCCCATGGATGGAGGAGCCTGAAGTGAAAGTGAAGTCGCTCAGTCGTGTCCGACCCTTTGCGACCCCATGGACTGCAGCCTACCAGGCTCCTCCATCCATGGGATTTTCCAGGCAAGAATACTGGAGTGGGTTGCCTTTTCCTTCTCCAGGGGATCTTCCCAACCCAGGGATCGAACCCAGGTCTCCCACATTGCAGGCAGACGCTTTAACCTCTGAGCCACCAGGGTTATCCAAATATCTCAGCACCCTTTATCAAATAATCCATCGTTTTCTACTGATGTAAATGCCACCTCTACATTATGCTGTGCTGTGCCATTCTTAGTCCTCAGTTGTGTCCTACTCTTTGTAACCCCATGGACTGTAGCCCGCCAGGCTTCTCTGTCCATGGGGATTCTCCAGGCAAGAATACTGGAGTGGGTTGCCATACCCTCCTCCAGGGATTATGTTAAATGTTCATGTGTATGTTGATCTGGGCTTCACTACAAGAGACATCCCAATATCCCTTCTCCCCTTCATCTTTGGTAATAAAACTTTCTAATTTACCTCGATACCTGATTCCCCTAAATCAAAACTATGTTTCCCAGCCTCCTTTGCTGATGGGTGTTGTCATGTGGCTTATTCTGCTCACTGAGATACAAGAAGAATGTTATTTGTAAATTTCAAGATATATCCTGAATGAGAAGGGCCATGCTCTTCTTTAGGTCTTTTCCTCATTTCTGACAACTGTAATGTAAGTGTGATGACAAGCACTCTGGCAGCCATTCTGGACCATAAGTAGAAGCTACATGTTGAACATTATTGCAAAATAGAATAAGACTTGGTGTCTAAGGAGATCTTGATGACTTTCTATCAGCTGTGGATTGCTTGCCTTTAGACTTCCAATAAAGGAGAGAAAAATAAATTTCTATTGTGTATACATTCAGCCATGAAATTAAAAGACACTTACTCCTAGGAAGAAAAGTTATGACCAACCTAGACAGCATATTCAAAAGCAGAGGCATTGCTTTGCCAACAAAGTTCCGTCTAGTCAAGGCTATGGTTTTTCCTGTGGTCATGTATGGATGTGAGAGTTGGACTGTGAAGAAAGCTGAGAGCCGAAGAACTGATGCTTTTGAACTGTGGGGTTGGAAAAGACTCTTGAGAGTCCCTTGGACTGCAAGGAGATTCCAACCAGTCCATTCTGAAGGAGATCAGCCCTGGGATTTCGTTGGAAGGAATGATGCTAAAGCTGAAACTCCAGTACTTTGGCCACCTCATGTGAAGACTTGACTCACTGGAAAAGACTCTGATGCTGGGAGGGATTGGGGGCAGGAGGAGAAGGGGACGACCCAGGATGAGATGGCTGGATGGCATCACTGACTCGGACCTGAGTCTGAGTGAACTCCAGGAGTTGGTGATGGACAGGGAGGCCTGGCGTGCTGCTATTCATGGGGTCGCAAAGAGTCAGACACGACTGAGGACTGAACTGAACTGACTGATACATTGTTGTTATATTGTTTTTATTGGTCATTGCAGGTGAACCTAATTCTAACTGATGAGTCTTTCCATTAGGCTCCACTGGTATCTGCATATTCATGTAACAAGGCTATGAAATTAGATTATTTTTCCATTAAAAAAAAATTACTTTATTTTACTTTACAATACTGTATTGGTTTTGCCATACATCAACATGAATCCGCCACGAGTGTACATGAGTTCCCAATCCTGAACCCCCCTCCCACCTCCCTCCCCCTACCATCTCTCTGGGTCATCTTAGTGCACCAGCCCCAAGCATCCTATATCCTGCATCGAACCTAGACTGGCAATTCATTTCTTACATGATATTATACATGTTTCCTACAGAGTCCAAAAGTCTGTTCTATACATAACATTGTGACATATTTTAATATGTGACAATGCAGATACTTCTCTTAAAATATTTTGCCGATTATTCTTGTCTGTTATTCTTCTTGGTACATTTTATGATAAGTAAATCAGTTCAAAGACAAAAATTTCCTTTGGAATTTTGATTAAAATTGCATTAAATTTATGTTAGTATAAAATTACTGTTATTTTTATGATTTTACCATCCAGGAATATAGTACATCTCTCTTAAAGTTTTTTATTATATTCCTCAGTATAATTTTTCCTCGTATTGGTTCATACACTTTTAAAAATTAATTAATTTATTTTTGGCCCTGATGGGTCTCTGTTGGTGTGCACAGGCTTTCTCTAGCTGCAGCGAGGGGGCTTCTCGCTGCAGTGGCTTCTCTTGTTGGGGGTTACAGGCCCTAGGGCATGTGGGCTCAGCAGTTGTGGCTCATGAGCTGAGTTGCCATATACTTTCTTTTTTGCCATATACTTCTTATATTTATTACTGATTTTTTAAACTATTTATATGCCAAATGCAACTTACCCCATGAATTACTATTCTAAAATGTAGTTGATTTTTGCAAATTTATATTGTGTAGAGAGTAGGAAAAAAATTCAACTCAGCTACTTCTGCTTCCTACGGGAACGTCATAACTCACCTCTGGGATTCACGTTTGTCTGTCTTAAGAAAATGCTTCCATGGGCACTCTGATTGAGAAAGTCAGTTATAGCAAATAAAAAAATTGGGGTTTTGCTGTTCAGTCACAGAGTCGTGTCTGACCCTTTGTGACCCCATGGGCTGCAACACGTCAGGCTTCCCTCTCCTTCACTATCTCCTGGAGTTTGCTCAGACTTATGTCTATTGAGTCAGTGATGCCATCCAATCATTTGGGTTGGCTAGACTCAAAGAGGCCTGAATGCATTATTATGAAGTGGGAAGGATTTCAAGTGTCTGCAGGGAGGCTGGAAGAAGGGTTGAGGGGCCAAGAACAGGAAGGTAAGAGGAGTGTGAGGAATGCCTAGAGACAGAATGGGAGTGGGACTGGAGAGAAAGCAGTGGAGATACGAGCGTACTTGGTGCCTAAGGAAGAATAGGGCTAGCAGGAACATCTCCACGCTGAGGAATGGAAATGCACTTTTAGGATAATGGAGACTTGCCTTCAATATTTTCACTTACACTGTTCTGCAATAAAAAATCTATTTTCTCAGTTGCTTTGGTGAAAAATCTGTTGTATATAACAGGCTTGGATTACAGTGTTTGGCTGAATGAAGGAATAGGGGCAAAGTCCAGTGTGGGACTAGGAAATGATGGGAAAATGAAGTTGTTATGAGAGACAAGTTAAAAGCAAAGACTAAGAACCTGGTTTAGTCTAGGAATTATAGCAAGACATAACCAGGAGAAATACAATATTGTTTAATTGGAAGGATGCTGGATTTTCCACATGGGATAGAGAATTAAACTGTTTGAATTGTAGTGAAACATAACCAAGAAGTCTGATGACTTCAAGAGACTCTAGTTGCAGAAATCTAGATTACATCTATACTTTGTTACCTTATTTTGTGGTTAGTTTTCATTTATTTTTTTGGTCGATATTAAGAAACAGGGCTTCTCAGGTGGTAAAGCATCCACCTGCTAATGCAGAAGATGCAGGAGATGTGAGTTTGAGCCTTGAGTTGGGAAGACCCCTTGGGGGAATAAATGGCCACCCACTCCAGTATTCTTGCCTGGGAAATCCCATGGACAGAGGAGCCTGGCGGGCTACAGTCCATAGAGTCACAAAGTGTCGGACATGCCTGAGCAACTGAGCACATTAAGAGACTAAATATACAAATGGAAATGGTTAGACCGTATATGATCACAGCACTATGACCCACAATCTTTGTAGCAACTAACCTGGGAAGTCAAACCAGACTCTGCAACAATCAGACCAGAACAGTCAGGACTTGATCAGTGGTGATCAGTTCCTCCAATTTTTGCTCCTGATTCTGAACTGAGCAGGACCCTGCGGGGCTGCTGGACACAAAAGCCTTTCTGTCTTCCTGTTTCTTGTGTTTGGGAAATAGGCTTCATTCAGCCTCCACGACCTTCTGTGAGTTCCAAAGGGCATGTTCATACAGTTGCTACTCAGGGAAGGAGGGGATGCAGAGACATAGGAGAAGCAGCCAGGAAACAATAGTACGGGATTTCCCTGGTGGTTCAGTGGTTAAGAATCCACCTTCCAATGCTGGGGATGACAGTTTGATCCTTGGGCTTTCCAGGTGGCTCAGTGCTAAAGAATCTGCCTGCCAAGTAGGAGACCCAGGTTCTAAGCCCTGGGTTGGAAAGATTCCCTGGAGGAGGAAATGGCAACCCACTCCAGTATTCCTGCCTGGGAAATCCCATGGACAGAGGAGCCTGGCAAGCTACAGTCCATGGGATTGCAAAGAGTCAAACTCAACTTAGTTACTAAACTACCACCTGCCACCATGGGGAGCTAACACCTACATTCCGTGGGGCAACTAAGTCCACACTCAGCAACTAGAAAAGTTCCCATGCACCTGCAATGAAGACCCTGCACAGCAACCGCCCCCCACCCCCAAAAAAAGAAAGAAAAGAAACAGTAGTGCAACCATGAGCCAGGGCCCTGGTTCCCACTCAAGAGATACTCACAGCAGTATCTTTGAGCTGTTTTACAGATACTGAACTTAAATGTGTGCTACCCACAAGCACATAGACCCTAGACTTGTTGGAACAAGAAGGTTGAAGATGCTGACTCACACTTACCTCATCACCAACCAATCAGAAGAATGTTCATGGGTTGACCATGCCCTCTTCTTGGAACCGTTACTACCTCCTCTCGGTCAGGACATACATTTTGAGGGCATTGTGCACTGTGTCCCCCTTTGCCTGGAAAAGCAATAAAGCTATTCTTTTCTACTTCACCCAAAACTCTGTCTCCAAAATTTAATTTGGTACCAGTTTACAGAGGCCAAATTTCTGCTACAATTCCAGCTCAAGACCAACCACAGAAAGACCAACCAACAAATATACTGCCCAAAACAATCACATAGGATGTATCTAGTTAGCCAACATCCCCGTGCCAACAATCTTCTATCAAAGCATATCTGAAACCTTCCCACCTCTTGTTGACTATAAACCTTTCCTGCTTGCATTTGAGTTCCACCAAATCAAGTGAATGTGATTGATTCCCCTCCTACAGCAAGTTCTGAGTAAATAGCCTCCTAATTGTTTTCACTTGGGTAGCCTTTGTTCATTTCCACAATACTCTTGGGTTTTACAGGCAGACAACTATGTGAATGGCAATGAAGACTTCTCTTTTTCCAATAGTCATACATTTATGCACTTTTTCTGTCCTGTTGCATAGAGTTGAAACTACCACAACAATGTCTTCTAACAATGGCAATAACAACTATCATTATCTACTCCTTACTTTATTGGGAAAGTCTAAAGTTTTGCCTTTAAATACAATATTGGCTAATGGTTTGAAACGGATATTCTTTCTTCTATTAAATAAGTCTATTTTCATCTCCAGTTTATTTAGGCTTTTCTCTACTAATATCAGAAAATGATGTTTTTAGTGTCTATTGAGTTGATCTTTTTATTTTTCTCCCTATGGGTAATAACATATTAATAGATTTTCTAATTTTAGTCCTTGTAGTCTTATAAAAATAAACCTACTTGATCACAGTGCATTATTCTTTTAACACACTGCTGCGTTTAATTGGCTAATATTTTATTCAGAATTTTTGCATCTATATTCATAAGTCAAGCTAGTCTGTAATTTTCTCTTTTGGGTGCTATTTTAGTCAGATTTTTGACTTGAAATCTATTTCATCTACTGTTAATATTGTAGTTTTTTTTTTTGTTAGCATTAACAACTGGCTGTTGGTTTGAAATACATGGTTTTTGTCATGCTGGGGATTACACCTAGACCTACAATATTTGGAGGATGGATTCATTGGCAATGATTCCCAATTTATTCCCTGTTTGTTAGTCTTTTCAGGCCTTCTACATTCTCTTAAGTCAATTTTAATACTTTTTATTTTCCCATAAATTTCCAATTTTGTTTAGATTTGCAAATAATTTGACATGAGGTTTTACATAGATTTTAAATAGTTAATCTGATGTGTTAATCTTAGATCTTTAGTTTTAATCTGTGGCTATAAAATCCCATTTTCAATTTGGTGTAATTTTTTTCCCTTTATGGATATGAGAGGAGGCGTGGGTCAGTGGTGGCCTGCTGTGGGGTCGGGGGCAGTGAGTGAGGCACTGCGTGCATGGGACATTTTGAAGTTCAGTTCAATTCAGTCCCTCAGTCGTGTCCGACTCTTTGCAACCCCATGAATCGCAGCTCATGAGGCCTCCATGTCCATCACCAACTCGGGAGTTTACCCAAACTCATTTCCATTGAGTCGGTGATGCATCCAGCCATCTCATCCTCTGTCGTCCCCTTCTCCTCCTGACCCCAATCCCTCCCAGCATCAGGGTCTTTTCCAATGAGTCAACTCTTCGCATGAGGTGGCCAAAGTATTGGAGTTTCAGCTTCAGCATCATTCCTTCCAAAGAAATCCCAGGGCTGATCTCCTTCAGAATGGACTGGTTGGATCTCCTTGCAGGCCAAGGGACTCTCAAGAGTCTTCTCCAACACCACAGTTCAAAAGCATCAATTCTTTGGAACTCAGCCTTCTTCACAGTCCAACTCTCACATCCATACGTGACTACTGGAAAAACCATAGCCTTGACTAGATGGACCTTTGTTGGCAATGTAATGTCTCTGCTTTTTAACATGCTATCCAGGTTGGTGATAACTTTCCTTCCAAGGAGTAAGCGTCTTTTAATTTCATGGCTGCAATCACCATCTACAGTGATTTTGGAACCCCCCAAAATAAAGTCTGACACTGTTTCCACTGTTTCCCCATCTATTTCCCATGAAGTGATAGGACTAGATTCCATGATCTTCTTTTTCTGAATGTTGAGCTTTAAGCTAACTATTTCACTCCTCTTTCACTTTCACCAAGAGGCTTTTTAGTTCCTCTTCACTTTCTGCCATAAGGGTGGTGCCATCTGCATATCTGAGGTGATTGATATTTCTCCCAGCAGTCTTGATTCCAGGTTGTGTTTCTTCCAGTCCAGCGTCTCTCATGATGTTCTCTGCATACAAGTTAAATAAGCAGGGTGACAATATACAGCCTTGACGTACTCCTTTTCCTATTTGGAACCAGTCTGTTGTTCCATGTCCAGTTCTAACTGTTGCTTCCTGACCTGCATACAGCTTTCTCAAGAGGCAGGTCAGGTGGTCTGGTATTCCCATCTCTTTCAGAATTTTCCACAGTTTATTGTGATCCACACAAAGGCTTTGGCATAGTCAATAAAGCAGAAATAGATGTTTTTTCTGGAATTCTCTTGTTTTTTCGATGATCCAACAGATGTTGGCAATTTGATCTCTGGTTCCTCTGCCTTTTCTAAATCCAGCTTGAACATCTGGAAGTTCACGGTTCTGTATTGCTGAAGCCTGGCTTGGAGAATTTTGAGCATTACTTTACTAGCGTGTGATATGAGTGCAATTGTGTGGTAGTTTGAGCATTCTTTGGCATTGCCTTTCTTTGGGATTGGAATGAAAACTGACCTTTTCCAGTCCTGTGGCCACTGCTGAGTTTTCCAAATTTGCTGGCATATTGAGTGCAGCACTTTCACAGCATCATCTTTCAGGATTTGAAATAGCTCAACTGGAATTCCATCACCTCCACTAGCTTTGTTCGTAGTGATGCTTTCTAAGGCCCACTTGACTTCACATTCCGGGATGTCTGGCTCTAGGTGAGTGATCACACCATCGTGATTATCTGGGTCGTGAAGATCTTTTTTGTACAGTTCTTCTGTGTATTCTTGCCACCTGTTAGGTCCATACCATTTCTGTCCTTTATCAAGCCCATCTTTGCATGAAATGTTCCCTTAGTATCTCTAATTTTCTTGAAGAGATCTCTAGTCTTTCCCATTCTGTTGTTTCCCTCTATTTCTTTGCATTGACCACTAAAGAAGGCTTTCTTATCTCTCCTTGCTGTGCTTTGGAACTCTGCATTCAGATGCTTATATCTTTCCTTTTCTCCTTTGCTTTTCACTTTCTCTTCTTTTCACAGCTATTTGTAAGGCTTCCTCAGCCATTTTGCTTTTTTGCATTTATTTTCCATGGGGGTGGTCTTGATCCTTGTTTCCTGTGCAATGTCACGAACCTCCGTCCATAGTTCATCAGGCACTCTGTCTATCAGATCTAGTCCCTTAAATTTATTTCTCACTTCCACTGTATAATCATAAGGGATTTGATTTAGGTCATACCTGAATGGTCTAGTGTGATCAGATTGGCTAGTTTTCTGTGATTATGGTTTCAGTGTGTCTGCTCTCTGATGCCCTCTCGCAATACCTACTGTTTTACTTGTTTTTCTCTTACCTTGGACGTGGGGTATCTCTTCACAGCTGCTCCAGCAAAGCACAGCCTCTGCTCCTTACCTTGGACGAGGTCGACCCTCCTGACCTTGAACCTGGAGTAGCTTGTCTCCACCCTCCTGCACCTGTGTAGCTGGCGCTTTTTGGATGTGGGGTAGCTCCTCTCGTCCGCCACACCTGGCCTCGGACGTGGGGCAGCTCCTCTCGTCCACCACCCCTGGCCTCGGATGTGGGGCAGCTCCTCTCAGTTGCCACCCCTGACCTTGGGTGTGGGGTAGCTCCTCTTGGCCCCGTGGTCCGTCACAGCCACCTCGCTTCTGGGAACCTTTTGAAAGAAGTTACCATTATGTTCATTACCTCCACCATAGTTTGGCCTCAGATTAAACAACAAGGAGGGAACACAGCCTCACCCATCAACAGAAAATTGGATTAAAGATTTACTGAGCATGGCCCCGCCCATCAGAATAAGACCCAGTTCCCCCCTCAGTCAGTCTCTTCCATCAGGAAGCTTCCATAAGCCTGTTACCCTTATCCATCAGAGGGCAGAGAGAATGAAGACCACAATCACAGAAAACTAATCAAAGTGATCACATGGACCACAGCCTGTTTAACTCAGTGAAACTATGAGCCACCCAAGGCATGGTGAAAAGTTCTGACAAAATGTAGTCCACTGGAGAAGGGAATAGAAAACCACTCACCTAGAGCCAGACATCCTGGGTAATTTGAAGTCAAGTGGGCCTTAGGAGCATCACTACAAACAAACCTAGTGGAAGTGATGGAATTCCAGTTGAGCTATTTCAAATCCTGAAAGATGATGCTGTGAAAGTGCTGCACTCAATATGCCAGCAAACTTGGAAAACTCAGCAGTGGCCACAGGACTGGAAAAGGGCAGTTTTCATTGCAATCCCAAAGAAAGGCAATGCCAAAGAATGCTCAAACTACCACACAATTGCACTCATCTCACACACTAGTAAAGAAATGCTCAAAATTCTGCAAGCCAGGCTTCAATAGTATGTGAACCAGAACTTCCACATGTTCATGCTGGATTTAGAAAAGGCAGAGGAACCAGAGATCAAATTGCCAGCATCCGTTGGATCATTGAAAAAGCAAGAGAATTCCAGAAAAATATTTACTTCTGCTTTATTGACTATGCCAAAGCATTTGACTGTGTGGATCACAAAAAACTGTGGAAAATTCTGAAAGAGATGGAAATACCAGACCACCTTTCCTGCCTCCTGAGAAATCTGTATGCTGGTCAAGTAGCAACAGTTAGAACTGGAAATGAAACAACAGACTGGTTCCAAATAGGAAAAGGAGTATGTCAAGGCTGTATATTGTCACCCTACTTATTTAACTTATATGCATAGTACATCATGCGAAATGCCAGGCTGGATGAAGCACAAGCTGGAATCAAGATTTCCAGGAGAAATATCAATAACCTCAGATATGCAGATGACACCACCCTCATGGCAGAAACCGAAGAAGAACTAAAGAGGCTCTTGGCTCTTGAAAGTGAAAGAGGAGAGTGAAACAGTTGGCTTAAAACTCAAAATTCAGAAAACTAAGATCATGGCATCTGGTCCCATCACTTCATGGAAAATAGATGGGGAAACAGTGGAAACAGTAAGACTTTATTTTGCGGGGCTCCAAAATCACTGCAGATGGTGACTGCAGCCATGAAATTAAAAGACGTTTGCTCCTTGGAAGAAAAGCTATGACCAACCTAGACAGCATATTAAAAAGCAGAGACATTACTTTGCCAACAAAGGTCCATCTAGCCAAAGCTATGGTTTTTCCAGTAGTCATGTATGGATGTGAGAGTTGGACTATAAAGAAAGCTGAGCACCAAGGAATTGATGCTTTTGAACTGTGGTGTTGGAGAAGACTCTTGAGAGTGCCTTGAACTGCAAGGAGATCAAACCAGTCAGTCCTAAAGGAGATCAGTCCTGAATATTCATTGGAAGGACTGATGCTGAAGCTGAAACTCCAATACTTTGGCCACCTCCTGTGAACTGACTCATTGGAAAAGGCCCTGATGCTGGGAAAGATTGAAAGCAGGAGAAGGGGACGACAGAGGATGAGATGGTTGGATGACGTCACTTACTTGATGGACATGAGTTTGAGCAGGCTCTGGCAGTTAGTGATGGACGGGCAAACCTGGCATGCTGCTGAAGGGTGGGGCTATGTTCACTCCCTGTTGTTTGAACTAAGGCCAAACTATTATGGAGATAATGAAGATAATGGCGACCTCCTTCAAAAGGTTCCATGTAAGCACTGCCTCACTCAGTGCCCCAACCCTGCAGCAGGCCACCGCCAACCCATGCCTCTGCCTGAGACTCCTGGAGCCACATGTCTGGGTCAGTGTCTTGTGGACTCACTGCTCTTTTCTCCTGGGTCCACACAAGGTTTTGTTTGTGCCCCCTAAGAGTCTGTTTCCCCAGTCCTGTGTAAGTTCTGGCAGCTCTGTAGTGGGGTTAATGGTGACCTCCTCTAAGAGGGCTTATGCTGTAGCCCAGTCTACTGCACCCGGATCCCCTGCCCCTGCCGCAGTCCGCTGCCGACCCACACCTCCCTAGGAGACACCCAAACACAGTTCTGTCTCAGTGGGTTCCCTGGGTCCTGGTGTGCACAACATTTGTTTGAGCCCTCTGAGCATCTCTGGCGGGTATGCGCTTTGATTCTACCATCTTGCTGGGGCTTCTCCTTTGCCCTTGGACGTGGGGTTATCTTTTTTTTGGTGGGATCCAACATTCTCCTGTTGACAGTTGTTCAGCGGCGAGTGGTAATTCTGGAGTTCTCAAAGGAGAAGATGAGCTCATGATACAGAGATATAGCTATGTAATTTATTTATTTTTTATAAAATGCTTTAATTTTTTTTAAATTTCAGTATTTATTACGGCTGTGCTGGGCTTTTGCTGTGGCATATGGGCTTCTCTAGCTGTGGCACGTGGGCTTAATTGTCACGTGTGGGGTCTAGTTCACTGACCAGGGATCAAACAAGATCTCTTTGCATTGGGAGTGTGGAGTCTTATCCACTGGACCACCAGGAAAACCCCAAGATCAGTTCAGTTCAGTTCAGTCACTCAGTTGTGTCCAACTCTTTGTGACCCCATGGACTGCAGCACGCCTGGCCTCCCTGTCCATCACCAACTCCCAGAGTTTACTCATACTCATGTCCATTGAGACAGTGACTCCATCCAACCATCTCATCCTCTGTTGTCCCCTTCTCCTCCCGCCTTCAATCTTTCCCAGCATCAGGGTCTTTTCAAACGAGTCAGTTCTTTGCATCAAAGTATTGGAGTTTTCGCTTTAGCATCAGTCCTTCCAGTGAATATTCAGGACTGATTTCGTTTAGGATGGGCTGTTTGGATCTCCAAGATATGCAATTAAATAAAGAAATATTAGGGTAAGATTGCTGGATTAGTTCTAGATACAAAACATTTTAAACTGTAATCTTGGGGTCATCTGTTCTGTTATACAGTCAATTATTCACATTATTTTTAGTGGACCAAAAGCTACAAGTTAACTTCATAAGTACTGTAAAATAACCTCATCAATAGAAACCACGCTCAGCACTAAAAGAACACACGAAAAATTTCTTTTGCCTAGTTCCCAGATACAGATTGTTTTTGTAACAGAGGTGCTGTTTTTCACTTTTTACTGGCATTATTTCTGGACCCAGTAGAGGTAGAGGACATTCTCAGTCCTTTTGTGACCATCTTACACAGAGGACCCAAAGAAATATCTCCTCTTCTACTGCAGCTGCATCTTGAGAGGTTTTTACTTCTCTTAATAATGGGTTATTGGCAGACTCAATAGACTCTTGGCTAAATGAGGGAATCTTAAATTATAAAGGAAGCTTCTCCAAAATTTGACACAAATGTCTTATTGAGATAAAAATGCAAACACAGAAGCTCAAATCAAGGAGAATTACATTATATACTTGTTGAACTTAAGTTCAACAATAAACTGAGCCAGAAAACACTTCCCATAGTAAGGCAATTTCCACCTGCTTTTTTACTTAATGAATATGTACCACTGAATGAGGGTGAGAGGGAGACACAAACTGGCTTTATTTTCATAAGTCTCAGTTTCCTTGTGTGAGTATCTTAGTATGCTGAGTGTGATTCTTATGTTTAAAAGCATATGTATTTTGGAACCACATGGTCCCTAAATGAAAGCCACCTACTTCAACTGGTACCATAAGTTCCAACGTAGAAGAAAATATCTAGCTATCAGTGTCAGCTCTCTTAAAAGATTTTCAAGGATAATTTTAACACTATGCTTAATTTGTCTCATACAAAGTCTGTAGACATGGTATTAGTTTTCTATGGCTTCATAAAGGATTTCCATACTCTGAACAGCTTAAGAAAACATATACATTTATTAGCTCATGGTTTCTGTGGGTCAGGAGTCCAGGTGTGGCTTAGCAGAGTTCTCTGCTCAGGGTTTCCTGAGATTGCAATCAAGGTTTCAACTGGGCTGCATTTTCATCTGAAGGTTCAACCATGGATAGCTACTTTCTGACCTCATTCTGCTTGTTAGCAGATTTCATTGCCTTGTGGTTGTAAGGCTGAGGGCCCCATTCTGAGTGGTCCTTTACCACGTGGGGCTCCTCAAGATAGCTTTGACTTCATCAAGTCAGAGCTTCCCTAGTAGCTCAGCTGGTAAAGAATCCACCTGCAGTGCAGGAGACCCTGGTTCAATTCCTGGGTCAGGAAGATCCTCTGGAGAAGAGATAGGCTACCACTCCAGTATTCTTGGGTTTTCCAGTTGACTCCGCTGGTAAAGAATCTGCTGTGATGCAGGAGACCTGGGTTCAATCCCTGAGTTGGGAAGATCCCATGGAGAAGGGAACAGCTACCCACTCCAGTATTCTGGCTTGGAGAATTCCATGGACTATATAGTCCAGGGGGTCGCAAAGAGTTGGACACGACTGAGCGACTTTCAGTTTCATCAAGTCAGCCAGGAGAGCCTCTCTGACCTCAGAGAAAGCTTAGTCCTCTCTTAGGCCCTTTCACCTGATTAGGTTAGGCCCATCTCAGATGATCACTCTTTTTATTTACTCAAGTCAACTGTTTGAGGACCTTAATTCCCTCTGAAAAATTCCTTCAGTTTGCCATATTCTACACAAGCCATAGGTCCCACCTACACTCAAAAGGAGGAGATTATACAGGACCTGGACATCAGGGGGTAGGGGTCATGAGGGTCACCCTAAAGGTCTATCTTCATAGACCCTAACCCCCGAAACAATCAGGGCCCAGTCAGGAAAACAGTAACCACATTAGATATTCTAACAGAAAATATTTCACATAGGAAATGATTCAAATAGTTATTAGACAACTAAGAACGTTAAAAAAAAAAAATAGTGAGGGCTTCCCTGGTGGTTCAATAGTAAAGAATTCTTCTGCCAATGCAGGAGACACAGGTTCGGTCTCTGATCTGGGAAGATCCCACATGCCGTGAAGCAGCTAAGCCCGTGAAGCAGCTAAGCCCGTGAAGCAGCTAAGCCCGTGTACCACAACTATTGAGCCTGTGCTCCAGAGATCAGGAGTTGCAGATACTGAAGCCTGTGCACCCTAGAGCTCCCGCTCCACAACAAGAGAAGCCACCACAATGAGAAGCCCAAGCACTGCAAATAGAGAGTAGTCCCTGGTCGTTACAACTTGAGAAAGTCTGTGTGCAGCAATGAAGACCCAGCACAGCCAAAAATAAACAAATAAATAAAATAGTGAGGTAAGAAAGAAACAAGTGCAAGAAGCAGCTACCTCTGTTGCTGGGGGATAAGGGGTGAGGTCAGGGTCATCAGGACCTGTGAGCTTGGAGGAGAAGCCCACACGGCTGAGCCTTAACCTTGGAGTAAAGCCCCTCCTGTGACTACCCCTGTTTTTCAAGGAGGAGCAGAGCTAGTTCAGACCTCTGAGGAGGGGCACTGTATGGCTGGGGCTGGTACCTCTGAGGTGTGGAAAGAAGCTGTACCAGGTTGATCTGCTACCAGGATGAAGGGTTGTTGCTGGGCCCACCTGCCAGGAGGAATGAGCAGATCAGAAGAGCATTTTCCTCACTCCTGCCTTCCAGTCTCTCTCTAGAATCCTTCCTGGAAGAACCTAACAGCTGCAAGCCAGCAAAGGGGAATGTAATTTCCAAAGTCCTGTATCCATCATCACAACACAATATGAAAGCGTAGATTTGGAACCTAGAGACAATAGCTTGATAACCAGCATACACCTTTCTTAGCTAAGTCTGCTGAAATCTAGGTCCAGTGGAAAACCCTGCCCTTGGTCTCCTGTCTAATCCCGGCAGTGCTGGGATTTTAGGTGGTCAGTGAGTAACATTACTCTCTTTCCTGTTTGAGTTCTGAACCAACCAAGTCAGAGTGTCAGTGGCTAGAAAATGAAGATTAAAACATCAGCTTTGTATCTATCTATGTCTATATCTATAGACATCTCTATCTCCATCTCCATATCTAATCTAGATCTAGATCTCCATAGGCTTCCCTGGTGGCTCAGTGGTAAAGAATCTGCCTGCAATGCAGGAGACGTGGGTGTGATCCCTGGGTCAGGAAGATCCTCAGAGAAGGAAATGGCAAGTCACTCCAGTATGCTTGCCTGGGAAATCGCATGGACAGAGGAGCCTGGCAGGCTACAGTCCACGGGGACACAACTTAGTAACTAGACAACAGCAACTAGGCATACTTTGGCTGCATGTGGGATCTTCGTTCCCTCACTAGGGACTGAACCTATGCTCCTGGAACTGGGGACACAAAGCCTTAACCACTGGGCCACCAAGGAAGACCCCAACATATCAGCTTTATTACCAACAAAGTCTCTATTGTCAACTATGCAGCCAAATGTGTTTGCAAACATCCTTGGACAGACTTCCTGCCCAAGCTTCAGGCTTCCCCTGTGGATTCACGAAAATCTGTGTTCTCAAGCAGCTCACAAGTTCCATTGAGAGACAGAGAAAACATCTGAGTGAAGCCCACCCTTGGGCTCAGCCTGGGAGTGCTGAGAGGGGCCTGGAGGCCCCCTGGTGGAGGTTCCTTCACCAGGGAAGGCAAGGAAATTTGGGGGCATGTTTGATCACAACCCGGCTCTGGTTAGAGATGTTGTAGAAAAACAGATTATTTTTTCTCTTAGTTAGAGGTATTATTTTTAGATTGTAGCAAGATATCTGTAACAAAATTTATGAATTTAATCATTTTTAAAGTGTAGAGTTCAGTGACATTAAATACACTCTCATTGTTGTATGGCATACCCATCTCCATCATCCAGAACTTTTTCATCTTCCCACATTACAGCTCTGCACCCATTAAACAAGAAGTTCCCATTACCCTTCCCCTGTACCCGGGAAACCTGTAATCTACTCTCTGTCTCGGAAGCTGACTGCTTTAGCCATATAAGTGGAATCATAATCTCTGTCTTCTTATAACCAGCTTTTTTCACTTAGCATAATGTCCTCAAGTTTCATTCATGTTGTGGAAAGTATCAGAATATGCTTCCTTTTTAAAGACTGACAATAATATTCCATCATGTGTACAGACCACATTTTGCTTAGCTTTTCATCATTTGTGGACATTTGAGTTTCTTATACCTTTTGGCTATTGTGAACAATGCCACAATTGCTCTGAACGTGGGTGAACAAAGATCCATTTGAGTCCCCGCTCTCAATTCTTTGGGATATATACCCAAAAGGAGAATTGCTAGATATATGGTCATTCTATTTGATAAGGATTGTGAGGAGCATCCCGAGGTATGGGCAGAGAACCCGTGAGGCGTGCATCACCCAGTCTGGAGACATCTTAGGGGCAAATTGTCCTCTTAGCTGTGTGAATCTGCCCCTGCAGCCTCTGCAGGCCCACAAAGTGGGGTCGGGGCTTCTTGAGGAAAGGAGCCTGTGTGCTCCTTAGGTGTGGGGTGGTGAGCCCTGTGCTCAGGAATGAGGGCAGGGCCTGGAGTCTACCTGAGTCCCCATCACCCAGGGCCTGGCTGTGGGACCTGAGTAAAATTCTGGAGCCCTTGCAGCTCGCTAAGTTTTGCTGTTTTTGCCGTCCTTTCCCCAATGGCTCGGCGGGCAAAGAATCTGCCTGCAACGCAGGAGGCACAGGAGCTGCAGGTTTGATCCCTGGGTCGGGAAGACCCCCTGGAGGAGGAAAATGGCAACCCACTCCAGTATTCTTGCCTGAAAAATCCCATGGACAGAGGAGCCAGGCAGGCTACAAGTCAAAAGAATTGCAAAGAGTCGGACACGATTGAGCAACTAAGCTCAGTGGCTTAATTGCACCTGATAAGGTCATCAGCATCACTGTAATGATTGGCAGTCGAGCCTTTAAGGTGGAGCCAGCTGTGTGCATGTTTTGGGGGAAAGCTGAAGGGAGCTGGCAGGTCTTTTTCTGGTCTAGGGCCACTCTTGGGGAGAGGCTGAAGAGAGGAAAGCAAGCTGAATTCCTGATGGTTGCTGAGGTGTAGTAGCTGTAAGACCCATGCACCATTTCTAGACAGAGTTGAACTTTCTATCCAAAAGAGGCACCTAAATGATGACCCCTTGAAACTTTGTGGAACAGATGGTAGGGGTTAAAAAATAGTGTATAGTATGGGGCGGGGAGCAGACTCTTGCTAAGCCACTTGGGAAGATGGTGCTCTGAGCCCATTGGATGCCTCAAAGAGAAAGTGATGGCTACATTCTTCTGCCCTGGGGCAGGGACCTGAGCCATCTGAGGTCAACTGAACTGACTCTGTTGGCTTAGCTGGACCTGGCAGTCAAGAATTAAAGATGATCCCAGGAATGTCTCTTGGGCAGTATCCTAAAGATACAAAAGAGAAGGAGCAGATGAACGCCAGGGGCATTCGTAAAGAAGTCAGCGTGTTTGACTGGTTTCCCTGAGTGCTCCAGGCTTGCTTTTGTGTGTTCCATTAAGCAAGGTTCAGAGAATCAGAGAGCTCTGTTTGGTAGAAACATAATGCAAGCCACACACAGAAAATTAGTTTCAAAGAGCCGCTTTGATAAAGGGAATGTAAAGGGAAAGGGAAATGGGTGAATTTAATTTTAATAAAACATTATATTTATCCACTATATCCATAATGTTATCATTTTAAATCTGTAATCAATATAAAAATTATTTAATTATTTTACATTTTCTATTTTTTTGGTATTGTGTCTTTGAAATTTGGGTATATTTTACACTTGTGTCATAACTCAATTCAGACCAGCCACACTCCAAGTTCTTAATTGTCACATGTGGCTTTTGGCTTCCCTGGAGGCTCAGATGGTAAAGAAACTGCCTGCCATGCAGGAGACGCGGGTATTCCAACTACCCATTCCAGTATTCTTGCCTGGAGAATTCCATGGACAGAGGAGCCTGGCAAGCTATGGGCTACAGTCTAGGGGGTCCCCAACAGTTGGACATGACTGAGGGACTAACACTTTCACTTTCATTGGATAGTACGGCTCGAGAGATCCAAGGATGTTTATAATAGGGTGCATTTATTGTGTTTCCCAGGTGGCGCTAGTGTAAAGAACCAGCCTCCCAATGCTGGAGACATAAGAGACCTAGGTTCATTGTGCAACTACTATTCTACATATTAAATCATTTAATTCTCATAGTGATACTCTAAGGTAGTTGCTGTCTACTAAAGCATAGAAATAAGGCCCACTTCCTGCATGGTTAAAAAGCCGATGGTATAGCGTGCTTCCCTGGTGGCTCCAATGGTAAATGGTCTGCTTGCAATTTGGGAGACCTGGGTTTGATCCCTGGGTTGGAAAGATCCCCTGGAGAAGGGGATGGCTGCCCGCTCCAGTATTCTTGCCTGGAGAATTCCATGGACAGAGGAGCCTGGGGTTACAGTCCATGGGGTCACAAAGAGACAGACACGACTGAGCGACTTTGATTTTTACAACATCTTCTGTCTCCGATCAGCTTCTCTCATCACACCGTCAGATGGCCTTCTTCTGATGCTGACTTCTCCCGAGTCTCTTCAAGGACCCTAATGATTATCTCAGGTCCATCCGGTCATCCAGGATAACTCCCCATCTCAAGATTCTTAATTTAATCATGTCTGTTAAGTCTCTTTTGCCATATAAGGTAACACGGGTTCCAGGATTAGGGTTTGGGCCTCTTGGGGAACACCCTTCAGCCCACACAGAGGGAAGTTTGTTTTCACAGTCACGTAGGGAAAACACTGCTCCAAGACCACACATCTTCTACTTCCTCTTCGCATCGTCTGTGTGGTCAGCCCACTCTGCTCCTGCTGCTGCTGGTAAGTCGCTTCAGTCATGTCCAACTCTGTGCGACCCTATAGATGGCAGCCCACCAGGCTCCCCCGTCCCTGGGATTCTCCAGGCAAGAACACTGGAGTGGGTTGCCATTTCCTCCTCCAACTCTGCTCCTAGAGGAGACCAACTCCTTCGCTCCACCAAACCTGAAGCACTGGCTGCTGCTGGGACAAGGGTAGACGGCCTTCTCCGGCTCCCGGGCCGCTTGCTGCTGTGAATGACCCTGCTCGGACTTCCATGCGTCTCTTCCTCTGAGGGAGCTGGTGATCTGTGAGCCCTTCTTACTGCAAAGCTTCTCATTTGGGGGAGTGGAGGGAGGAGACCAACCAAAATCACTGACCAGAGGAGGCACCTCTGTCCTTTTACAAGGGCTCTGAAAGCTCTTCAAGCTTTGCTAGCCCAGCCCCGCCCTCCCACCACCCTGCTCCACTAGCCAACACTGACTTTCCACCCAAACTCAACCTCTCAAGCCAGTCATTTCCTTCCCAACAATGCTTTTCAAGTGAATTCATGAAATTCCTTTGTTTGCAAGTCATAGAAACTGACTTGAATGAACTTAAAAGAATAAAGAAAAAGTGGCCAGAAAAATCTTTTCTTGAGATGATCTTGTTTTTCTTGGCAACCTGAGGGTTCCTTCTCCAGGAAAGGGAACTTTCCCCTGTCCACCTCTGACTCCCAGCACATATGCAGTGATTGCGATATTCAGCCCACGGCTCCTCCAGCACCCACATGCACTTCACTCCGCCTGAGATGAAGAATCACAGACCTGTGATGGCACTGGGACGAAGACCCTTGGTGGGAGGGTAAGTCAATAAGAGAGGAGCCTGGCCAAGGTGCAGATGACTGACCAAGACATTTGCTTTCATGTGTTATATTTAATATTGTGCTTATGTTCAATGGCACCCCACTCCGGTACTCTTGCCTGGAAAATCCCATGGACGGAGGAGCCTGGTGGGCTGCAGTCCATGGGGTCGCTAGGAGTCGGACACGACTGAGCGACTTCACTTTCACTTTTCACTTTCATGCACTGGAGAAGGAAATGGCAGACCACTTCGGTGTTCTTGCCTGGAGAATCCCAGGGATGGGGAAGCCTGGTGGGCTGCTGTCTATGGGGTCGCACAGAGTCGGACACGACTGAAGCGACTTAGCAGCAGCAGCAGCAGCAATACACATATAGATTTACTTAACATTACATAAAGTTTGGGCACCTACTATGTGTTAGGTATTGTGCTGGTACTGAGGATACAGAATGACTTTATTCTACCTTAAACTTCTTCCTAAGAGACAAGGAATTGCAGGACAGTTTGATAAATGCCATAAGAGATGTTGGTATTGGGTATAAAAGCAGGGCAAAGAGAGGCATGATTTCCTCTGCTTGGGTGTGTCCAGGACATTTAAAGTGGGTCTTGATAGGAATTCAAAAACCACTATGTAGCATGTGTTTGTATGCTGGGGGTGGCGGTGCTGGTATGCTGGGAATGGAGGAGAATGTTCCAGGAGGAAGGAATTTTATGACCAAAAGTCTTGATGTTAAATGAACTGGAGTTCAGAAAAGTGCAGAGAGTTACCATGGCTGTCAGGAGGGGGACTTGGAATAGGGAGTCTGAGAATGGACAGTCAAGTGCAGGCTGAATCTAGAGAGGCTTAAATCTTTTCATTTCATCTTGTAAGTGACCAGGCATCCAGGAAAATGAAAGCAGAGAGTGGGGCAAGATCTGAATTTGAAGCGAAGGAGGAGTCTAGCAGTGTGGAGGGTGGATGAAGGGAAGGGAGACCAGGGGCAATGAGATTGATTAACAGAAGCAGAGACCACGACAAAAGTCCCCGTGCAGGAGAGTCACTGGGGGGAAATGCCACATCTGTGATGTATAAAGAGGAGGGAACAGGGGTAGAGGAGAGCCTTTGTAATGTAGTTGTGACACCTGTGAATGGAGGTGAGGGGAGGCAAGGTTGACGGGGCGCCCAGCAGCAACACTCCACATCAGGCGCAAACTGCCGGTCTCTGGCACTCTGCTGAGCTCCTCATTGGTTGGGAGCCACGTGGGGCGTGTGGCCTCGGTATGAAGACCTGACACGCCCAGAGGGGCGGCAGCTGGAGGCTGCCCATACCCAGGCTCCTCGCAGCACACCTCAGGGTCACTCTCCCAGCACAGAGGTGACTGTAACAGCCCCGTTTGAACCAAGGCAGTCGCAGGGAAACAGAAGAAAGATGTGAAAGAGGTGCCTCAGTAGCACCTCTGGCCTGGGTAGGCTGTTTTCTGCCGGCCTCCTGGAAGGGCGTAGGCTGTTCTCTCCTGGGTGTGTGCTTGTGGGTCCCTCCCTCTGTCCAACGGGTGCATGCAGTCTTCCTCTTCTTGAGCATGCCACAGCCTTGGGAGGTGTATGAGTCAACTTGAGCTGCCATAACAAATATCATAGACTGGGGGCCCAAAGAACAGAAACATGTTTTCTCAAGTTCTGAAGGGTATGAGTCCAAGATCGAGGTGTCAGCAGAGGGGTTTCTTCAGAGGCCTCCCTCCTTGGCTTGCGGCTGGCTGCCTTCTCACTGCGTCCTCACATGGTCTTTCTTCCAGGTGTGTCTGCGATCTAACCTCCTCTTAACGCCAGGGTCATTGCACTAGGGTCCACCCTAGTGACCTCATTTTAACTCAATCACCTCCTTTCAAGACCGTATTTCCAAATATAGTTACATTCTGGAGTGTTGAGGGTTAGGATGTCTACATATGAATCTGCAGGGGACATAATTCAGCCCCCAACAGTGGAATATATCACTTTTATTTTGCTGAGACTGAGGTCATTTGTCAGGAGTGTTTCCAGTTTTCTTTCCTATTCCTCAGGACTTTTTTACATGCCCAGTTTCTGTTTTTCTTTTTCTTTCTTGTGCTGCTTGATCAGTTTCACATTTAATTCCATTCTTTTCCCTTTAATTAAGGGTTCTGTCCTATCAATTACTGAGCATCTCTCATCCTCCCCTACCCCCATTCACCAATGTGCTCAGTGAGACTCCATCATTTAAAGAGTTTCTTTCAAGCTTGTTACCTCCCCTCAACTTTCTCCTTCCTTTACAGCCTGATTGAGATGTTCATGCCCTCTTCTCTATTTCCTTATCACCTGGTTTATTCTCTGTGCACTTACATTATTTTACGTACACATACAAAGGGCTTCCCTGGTGGCTCAGATTGGTAAAGAATCCGCCTGCAACGCAGGAGACCTGGGTTCAGCTCCTGGGTTGGGAAGATCCTCTGAAGGAGGGCATGGCAACCCATTCCAGTATTCTTGCCTGGAGAATCCCCATGGACAGAGGAGCCTGGTGGACCATAGGGTCGCAGAGTCAGACATGACTGAGTAGCTAAGCATAGCACACACAGCATACAAAACACACAGATTTGTTTTTAAGCATAAATGTGCTTATGCTGAACAGATTGTTTTCCAACTTGTTTGTTCACTTAAAATTGTCTTTCAAATCCTTTTATATCACTGTACACAGATCTATTATGCTTTGTTTTGTTTGTGCTTATGGGTTGGAGGTAGGTAGGTACATCAGTATTCCTCTCTGGAAAAACATTAAACACTGGGCCTCAGGGGCAGCTTGGTCGGTGAGCAGGGCCATCACCCCAGAATAGCTGCTTGTCTGGGAGAAAGTCAAGGGAGGAAAGCTGACTGGCTGGGAGGAAGCCTGCTGGACGTGCCTTGGTTTTAGATAAAGACCTACTTGCTATTAACTATAGCTACCATGCTGTGCACTCGATCCTCTAAACTTTGAAAGATATGTTTACTTTTTAAAAAATTAGCTAATAACTGTATGGTATACTTGAGATTTGCTAAAAGGAAAGTGGTAGTAGCTCAGTCGTGTTCGACTCTTTGCCACCCCATGGACTGTAGCCCATCCATGGAATTCTCCTGGCAAGAATACTAGAGTGGGTTGCCATTTTCTCCTCCAGGGATCTTCCCAACCCAGGGATCTAACTTAGGTCTTCAACACTGGGGGCAGATTCTTTACTATCTGAGTCACCAAATTTGCTAAAAGTGTATCTTAAACATTCTTACAGAAAAAATGGTAACATTGTGAGGTGACTGATGTATTAATTTGATTATGGGAATCATTTCATCATGTGAAACATTACCGATGTATATCATCACATTGTACACTTAAATATAGTACAATTTTATCTGTCAATTATATCTCAATAAAGCTGAAACATTTTTTTTAAAATTTAAAAACCTGTTTGTTATTGGCTGAACTGTGCACACCCTCCCAACTCTCATACATATGTTGAAGTCTTAACTCCCTGCACCTCAGAATGTGACCATACTAGGGTATAGCATCTTTTAAGAGGCAATTACATTAAAATGAAGTCATTAGGGTGGGTCCTAATCCAACATGACTGATAAGAAAGGGAAATTTGGACAGACATGTACAAGGGAAGACATAGGGAGAAGACTGCCATTTACAAGCCAAGAGAGACATGTATCCTTCCCTCAGGGCCCTTAAGGAGGAACCAACTCTGCCGACACCTTGATCTTGGACTTCCAGCCTCTAAAAGTGTAAGACGGGACATTTTGATTATATAAACCACTCAGCTTGTGGCACTTGTCACAGTGGTGCTAGCAAACAAAAACTATCATAGTGGGTAGGTTCTTTTAGGTTGCAAGAAAAAGAGAGGCTCAGGCTTAAAGAGCTTGAAACACAATCAGTTCAGTTGCTCAGTCATGTCCGACTCTGTAATCCATGGACCACAGCATGCCTGTCCATCACCAACTCCCGGAGCCTGCCCAAACTCATGTCCATTGAGTCGGTGATGCCATCCAACCATCTCATTCTCTCAACCATCCCCTTCTCCTCTTGCCTTCGATCTTTTCCAGCATCAGGGTCTTTTCCAATGAGTCAGTTCTTCACATCAGGTGGCCAAAGTATTGGAATTTCAGCTTCAGCATCAGTCCTTCCAATGAATATTCAGGACTGATTTCCTTTAGGACCGACTGGTTGGATTTCCTTGCAGTCCAAGAGATTCTCAAGAGTCTTCTCCAACATCATATTTCAAAAGCATCAGTTCTTTGGCACTCCACTTTCTTTATAGTCCAACTCTCACATCTGCACATGACTACTGGGAAAACCATAGCTTTGACTAGACGGACCTTTGTGGGCAAAGTGATGTCTCTGCTCTTTAATAAGCTGTCTAGGTTGGTCATAGCTTTTCTTCCAAGGAGCAAGCGTCCTTTAATTTCAGGGCTGCAGTCACTCTCTGCAGTGATTTTGGAGCCCCCAAAAATAAAGACTGTCACTGTTTCCCCATCTATTTGCATGAAGTGATGGGACCAGAGATGCCATGATCTTAGTTTTCTGAATGTTGAGCTTTAAGTCAACTTTTTCACTCTCCTCTTTCACTTTTATCAAGAGGCTCTTTAGTTCTTCTTCACTTTCTGCCATGAGGGTGGTGTCATCTGCATATCTGAGGTTATTGATATTTCTCCCGGCAATCTTGATTCCAGCTTGTGCTTCATCCAGCCTGGCATTTCGCATGATGTACTCTGCATATAAGTTAAATAAGCTGAATGACAGGGATTCACTTAAAGGATGCAAGGACAACTAAGGAAACTGTCTCAACAGTCTCATAGTGAGGCCTCACAGGATAGTGGGAATTACTCAGCAGCAGCTCTGATAATCCTCTCAGAAGCCAACTTCTGCTCTAGACGTAGCTGTTCTCCTTACTCAGTCTCTCTCTCCTGTCTTTTCTTCTCCCATTCCTATTTCTATCACCTCTGCCTTCCCTGCTCTTTTACTGTTTCCTCTTTACAACCTAGAGGGGTGGGATGGGGTGGGAGTTTGGAGGGAGGTTCAAGAGGGAGGGGGCATATGTATATCCGTGGCTGATCCATGTTGATGAATGGCAGAAAACAACACAATATTGAAATTATCTTCAATGAAAAGAAAAGAAAAAAACCCTCCAAGAGAGTATCTAACTGGGAAGCCTAGTACTCTATGATTGAAGCCCTCCCATAAACACATGGGTCTAAAGAGACCGTGATCCTTGGTCCAGTCAGTTGTGCCCAGGGTATCAGGACAGCAATCTCAGGGCATGGCAAGTTTTGCTGGTGTACCAGGACAGGACTAACATCTTGCTTTCTTTCTGGCTGTGGTGGGTCTTCACTGCAGGGCAAGGGTTTCTCTATTTATGGTGAAAGGACTTTAAAGCTTTAGTGCTCCGTAGTTGTGCACATGGACTCAGCTGCTCTGCAGCACGTAGGATCTTAGTTCCTGCCCAGGGGTCAGACCTGTGTCCCCTCATTGGAAAGCAAATTCTTAAGCACTGGACCAGCAGGGAAGTCCTCAGAACTGATTTCTTCTGAAGAAGGTTATGGATGTTGTAGACACTGATAAGGTAAAAAATCTTTCCAGTCCATCCACTCCACCACGGTCTTGGGAGGGCCTATTGTTTCAGTAGGGCTTCCATAACAAAATGCCGCAGACTAGGTGGCTTAAACAACAGCAATTTATTTTCTCACAATTCTGGAGGCTGGAAGGCTAAAATCAAGGTTCTGGCACAGTTGGTTTCCTCTGAGCCCTCTCTCCTTGGCTTGCAGATGGCCAGACTTTTGTTGCTTGTTTCTAGGGTCATCCCCTTGTGCTCAAGCAGCCTTGGGGTCCTAACCTTTTTGTCTTATAAGGACACCAGTCATATTGGATTAGAGCCCACCCTAAGAGCCTCATTTTTCCTTAATTACCTCTTCAAAAATCCAACCTCCAAATACAGTCACATTCTGAGATATTAGGGGTTAAGATTTAAATTATGAATGGAGTAGTGGGGAGGGTGGGCACAATTCTGCACATAACAGAGGGTGTCTCATCCTTGCAACTCTCTCACGCATTAAGAGGCCCTAGTCCTTTGGTGTACGTGTTGCTGATCCTTCCTGTGATTCCTGCTTCTGCCATCCGACAAGGAAAAGGAGAATCGGATGGGTCCATGGACACAGACAGTGATGGAGAAGGACATGAGAGTTGGGGAGTGAGAAGTATGCATCTTAAATAGGGCTGAGATCTCCAATTAGCACTTAATCCTCAGGAGACTCTGTTGGCTATCAAAGGAGGGCCTGGCACATGGGCCATGGGGTTGGGTACCTTCTGTCACTAGTCACTTTAAAGAGAGGACAAAGGTAGTCATGGCTGAAAGGACAAGAGGCTGAGAGGTATCTGGGCTTGTGGAAAGGTTTGGGATGCGGTAAGTGGAAAGAGGCTGGGAAGAGTGGCCAAAGGACAAACACTGAGCTATGAGAGGTTGAGTCTTTCTAAGGGTAGAACCAAAGACTCAGCTCATTGTGGAGAGGTGCCCCAGAAGCCCGTACTGGAAGTGTGCTAGGAATTATTGTTCTAGTGGGTGGTTAGGGACAAGCTCTTGGAAGCAGACCTGGGAAAGAACAGAAGACTTACTGTAAATTGGCCCTAAACTTCCTTTGCCTCGGTCTTGCTCAGAGGTTTCTAATCTTCTCTCTCATCTTCATTTTCCACTACCTTCCCACTGTTACTCTATGTTCCATCCAGACCTGACCATGTGATATGGCCTAAAATATTCCTGTGATTTCCTATCTCTGTGTCCTCCTTCATGACAATTCGTTCACATACAATCTATTTTCCTGATAACTACTCCTAAATCCCTTCTTGATACCAGTTGAGCCCTGCACCTGGGCAGGCTCTCTCCCCTCACTGAGCTCTCCTAGTACTCTGACACTTTGCTTTGTGTCTCTGTTTGTAGTTTGTCTTGCAAAGTAGACTCTCTGGGAAAGAGGACTGTTATTTGCAATCTTGTGTCCCTAGTTTCACCCACCATAGTCCTACATATAGTAGAATGAAGTAGGTCTTTGCTGAGTTAAACTGAAGTAGAAAAAATATTGCCTTATGTTATTTTCTCTAGGTCATTCATGATAAAGAGTCCCATGAGCGTCTCTTCTAGTTAATAAAATATTTTTTGGCTACCATACTTTGATGCTTAACTCCTGGCCTTGGAAGTTTAGATTGATGTAAATCTCTTTGCTTTAAATGCCTAAGCTTGCACATTTACCAAAATGAGCTCATAGCTTCATCTAAGCCTGCTTACCCAAGGAGATTTACATTTTTTCCCCTGAACATTTACAGACATATTAGAACAGTTTTTAAACAGAGCTATGTTGAGGTTTCCTCTTATCTTCCTAGCAGTATTTGCATATTAAAGAAGAACTTGGAGGAAAGTAGTGACAATCAAAAAAGGAATCAGTGGACTTTCATGTTGGGGGTGGGGTCCGAGAGAGGGGTTTCTCTGAAACAACTCAAACTTTACCACCTGGGTAGCCTTCTACTTCTCCTGATTCGTAACCAATATGACAGCTTCCTCCTACCACATTGATTTTGCAAGGATTTCTACTCAACAGTCACACCAAGCAACAAACACAAACTTGGAAAACCAAACAAGACCAGACAGAAGTTAATAAAAGGAAACAATACTGACAGCATTGGATGAGATGTATTTAATGACATTCAAGGCTCAGGTCGTGGCCTCATGATAAATAAGCATAAGTGAATCCTCTATTCCTTAAAAGCAAAAGTAATCTGTATTTTCACATAGTCAAATGAAGTCTTTTCTGGGGTCAGCTTGGAAAAAAGATGAATTGGAGTAAGAGAAACTCCCTTTCCTACAAGAGGAGAGAGCCGGTCACTGCTTGATCTGCATCTTTATAATCGCTGAACTTGGGTCT
>SJYQ01023072.1:76069-102035 GCA_006410935.1 Redunca redunca
GCGGGGGGGAGGGGGACAGGACAACTGGGCCACAGCCTAAGGTTCTTTCTGCTTTCGAGGTTCACCTTCTCTTGGGGCCTCTCTTTGGCTACCACTCCCGGTGTCCACCACACTGAGTTTTGGAGAGCTCTGCTTCCTCTTCAACACATGGCTGAGGTGGGCTGAAACTTTTAGACAGGGATTTACTGGAAACTAGGGTAAGTGACGACGGAGGATGAGATGGCTGAATGGCATCACTGACTCGATGGACGCGAGTCTGAGTGAACTCCGGGAGTTGGTGATGGACAGGGAGGCCTGGCATGCTGCGATTCATGGGGTCGCAAGGAGTCAGACACGACTGAGTGACTGAACGGAATTGAACTGAGGGTAAGTGAAGGGCTTCCCTGATAGCTTAGACAGTAAAGAAACCACCTGCAATGCAGGAGACCTGGGTTCGATCCCTGGATTGGGAAGATCCCCTGGAAAAGGCGATGGCTACCCATTCCAGTATTCTTGCCTGCAAAATCCCATGGACAGAGGAACCTGGCGGGCTACAGTCCATGGGGTGACAAAGAGTCAGACCCAACTGGCAACTAACACTTTCACTTTCTTTTCAGGGTAAGTAAAAGGGAAACTTAAAAAGTACCAGGAATCTGTCTTGTAAGATATAATTTAGGCATTTTTAGCTGCCTCCCTCCTTAGTTCCTGGCCTGTGTGTATGCCATCCTAGCATCTGTCACCTAGGTGACAGCGAACATCCATTAGTCTCCTTCAAGTTGGAACCAGGCTCCTAAGAGATGAGAAGTCCTTTCTGCCTGCTGAGATCCATCTCATCAGATCTGATGTCCTGTATGAAGATCCACATTTACTCTCATAACGGACCCCCAAATCACTTCTTTCTAAAGTCTCCACCGCTACCTCAAGTCTTATCCTGCTTGCCACTTTTTAGAGGACTGGTTGTCAAGTCCCATCTGACTCCCTTGCCTCATTCCTTCTGAAGCAGGGAGAGGTTCACCACACCCTTGCTCCTTGGAGACCCTAAAGCCAGGACAACACGGTGCTGTACGGAAATGTTCCTACGAAGCCTCTCAGGAAACATAGTTGCATGCATGCTCAGATGTTTAGTCGTGTCCGACTCTTTGTGACCCTGTGGACTGTAGTCCGCCCCCTGGGAAGCCATAGCCAGTTAGGGATGGTGCAGTAGTGGGAGCCGGCACTTGCCAAATCTGTGGAGGAAGAGGGAGTAAGGGGGCTCACTCATCCTCCAGGACCCACCATTCCCATGCTGAATCTCTTGTCAGGAAGTCCTTATCGTCAGGTCTAACCCCATCACTTTTCTCCACTGCAGAGCCCTACGATGGAAAGTTTGGTGCATCCTTAGTTTCACATCTCTGTTGTTTTTGTATGTATGGCGGTGTTTGCATCCCCTTCTGATAACCCTGGGTGGAAACGTCTGAGGGGAAAGCCGTCTGACTGAGGTCACTATGGCCACCGACTCTAGATCAGTCAGTAAGGCTGGCTTTACAGTGCTGAGCTGGTGCTTGTGTGCCATATGTCAAGGCAGGGAGGTCTCAGGGTCTTTTTCCTTCCTGCAAATGGCCTTGAACCTCCCCCTCCTCTGAGAGCCCAGTGACAAACATCTGCGCCTAGGCACATTCAGCTTTTCCCTCTCAGCCACTCTATCCCATTCACCCCAGGCCTCTCCAAAGGAAGTCCCCGTTCTGCCAGCTGGAGCTGTGAGTGGTTTTGCTGGGAGCTCAGCGGACAGGACACAACAGATGTTTCCCATAAATGACGAGAGAAAGATGCCAGAACCAAAGTCTGGCAATAAACCCTTCCTTGTGTCTCTGAGTGAAGACTGCGTCTGCTGACCTTTCGTGTCTCCCAGCTTCACCTGGGGCCTCAGCCTGTAACTCCAGAGACACAGGCCCACCTCCGCTTTGTGTCTCTCCTGTCTTCTGCCACCAACAAGAACTCGAGCGTATCATCAGCTGTCAGTCTGCTCATCTACTCATCCTGCTCTGCCTAGGCTGGGGTTGCCCGGCTCACAGTCTGTTCCTTGCCTCTTTCCTAGCAACCTCCCTGTTCACCTAGCGACTCAGCTCCCAGATCTTCAGCTGCAAGAAGTGGATCTCTGCTCAGGCAATTCAGGTGGTAGGGATTTATGGGAGGATGGAAAAGCGGAAATAAAGGTTAGAATCTTTTGTTTTACTTAGCCTTTCGTTAGAACAGGTTGGGACTTCCCAGGTAATCCAGTGGTTAAGACTCTGCACTTCCGCTGCAGGGGGTTCTGGTTCCATCCCTGGTTTGGGAAGTAACATCCTGTATGCCTTGCAGCTATAAATAAATAAATCTTTTAAAAAGGTGAATGCGATAAAAGCATTAGAAAATGTTTATAAAGAACAAAGAAGCACATTGTGAAAACTGTTTTTTCCCAACCCTAGTCCACAAGTTACCCAGTCTACCCCCTGTATTCTAAAGATCTTAAATGCCTACACAAACTTATAGATATATGAATATTACATGCAAATCTTTTTATATCTGCTGCTGTTGCTGCTGCTAAGTCGCTTCTGTTGTGTCCGACTCTGTGCGACCCCATAGACGGCAGCCCACCAGGCTCCCCTGTCCCTGGGATTCTTCAGGCAAGAACACTGGAGTGGGTTGCCATATCCTTCTCCAATGCATGAAAGTGAAAAGTGAAAGTGAAGTCGCTCAGTCGAGTCCGACTCTTAGCGACCCCATGGACTGCAGCCTACCAGGCTCCTCTGTCCATGGGATTTTCCGGGTAAGAGTACTGGAGTGGGGTGTCATTGCCTTCTCCTTTTTATATCTATATCTATACAAGTAGAGGTACATTGTATACAAGGATCCACATGTTGTTGTTAATTTTCTCTCACTAAGACTTTATACTGGGGCTCATTCCATTTGGTATTTACGGGCCTACCTCTTCCTCATGGCTGCGTTGTATTTCACTATACAGCTGAGCCATAATTGTCTAACTGAGGTCCCCATTAATAGACCATCTAGTTGTTTCTCTCTTTTGCTGTGTTATATACACATATGTGTGTGTGTGTGTGTGTCTATATGTATTTAGCTTTCTAGATTCTACCTCCTTAACATAACTCTGCCTCCTAGCAGCTGAGGAGGGAGACTCCAGGCTTTACTCGTATGAGGTGGCCCTTGAGGGTGGTGGGGTCCAGAAACAGAGCCCTCAGCTGGAGATCAGGGTGTGGCATAACTGGGAGAGGGGAGACACTACTCAGAAGCCTGGGCAGTGGGGCCCCTGAGAGTGTTGGGGTGGGGGAGTCCCTAAGGCAGGAGCCTGGCTGGTCCAGCTGTCCTTCCCAACTGCGTGCTCCCCAGCTCCCATGTCCCGTCCCCTGCTCACCCTGAGAACCACTAGCCTAGTTGTGGGGGATGAGGTGGAGCTCCTCTGTGAGGTCCAGAGGGGCTCCCCTCCGATCCTGTACTCATTTCACCTCAGTGGGGACATCCCGTGGAACCATGCGACTCCCCGTGGTGGAGCCACCTCCTTCCTCTTCCTGGTGATGTCATAGCAGGATGCTGGGAACTATTCCTGCGAGGCTGGGAACAGTGTCTCCAGAGAGACAAGTGAGCCCGAGACACGCTCGTGGATAGTAGGTCTTGTCCCCCAGCTGGTCTCTGAGCCCCAGCAAGCTGACTAGGGTCAGCCTTCACTCCTCTGTGTTCCTCTCACCATGGCCCATGCTGGGCCCAGAGCATGGGGAGCTTGGACCAAGGAGATATGTAGAAGGAGAAGAACCTCAGGTCACATGAAAATGAGCAGTAAGATGGGCCCTCTTTTTACATTTGCAGATGTTACAGACCCTCTAGAGAACCATTTTCCTGGGATCTCACTAAATCTGAGCCATGTGGATTTTGGTGTGAGACACAGACAACTTGTCTCCTGTGGATAGGCCATAGGGTGTGTGTTATAGACTGAATGTTTGTGTAACCCTCAAATTCATAGGTTGAAGGCTTGTCCCCCGATATGGTGATATTTGGAGATGTGGCTTTTGGAAGGTAATCAGGGTTGGATGAGATCATGGGGGTGGGGCCCTCATGATGTGATTAGTGCCTTTGTAAGAAGAGACACCAGAAAGCTTCCTCCCTCTCCCTCCTTCCCGTCCTCCTCCTCTTCCCCTCTCACCCTTCTCCCTCCCCTCCTCCCTCTTTCTCCCTAGACTTGCAGAAAGAAAATGTCATGTGAAGGTACACCGAGATGGCAGCCACCTACAAGTCAAGAGAAGAGGCCTCAGCATGAAACTTCCTTGCTGGCATCCTGATCTTGGGCTTCTTGCCCGCAGAACTGTAAGAAATTACATTTCTGATCTTTAAGCCTCCCAGTCTGTGGCATTTTGTTACGGGAGCCTGAGCTAAGATAGCGTGTGTTAGAGAGAGAGCAGAGGGTGGAGAGTTCAACTGAAGCACACACAGGGATGTGACAAGAGAGGCAGGAGCCAGAGTCCCAGGTATGGATGGGCTCTAGAGACCCACGGGAAGCCCCCCAGCGGCAGCTTGGCCCCATTTCTCCCCGGGCCTGCTGATGCCCTCTCCCCAGGACTGCTGATGCCCTCTCCCCAGGACTGGCTGCGCTGCCTTCTCCCCTTTGCTGCTGGGGTGGACTGTCACACCATCTGCATGTCTCCCGGCAAAGGGGACCTTGCAGCCATATGGCCTGGATGTACTTCAGGAAACACAGGCCTCATCTTCCTGGGACTCCCCAGGTGCTGCTTGTGAGAGTGGCTTTGAGACCCTGGACTCTCAATGCCAACTGTGACCTTGATTAGGTATCCTTCCCAAACAGTTCTGCAAAGCTGCCAGAACCCCTACCTTTTACTGCATATGTGCTTATCTTAGCCTGCTCTGCCTGGAGAAGATGGCACCAGTCTGAACCCACCTCCATCTCATCAGCATTCCCTTGCCTGCTCTGGCCTCAGAGGGCATTGTCTCTCCTCCCATCACTCAGGGTAGAGCAGCAATCTTGGCTCCCTCTTCCAGTCCCGGGTACTACGAGGAGCATGACCAGCCCTTGGAAGGGCTCAGGCTGTGGGCTCCAGTCCCTGCTGGAGACCCCCACCTTGATTTGTTCCTGTGGTGTTATGTCAGTAGGGGACTGTACTCAGGAGTCTGGTCATGTTTGGACCGATTCAATTTGATTGGTTGATTCATTCCTTCTTTCCTTGCTGGAAAAATGAATTTAACACACTGTGTCAGGAAGAATTAACTTTCCCAAAGAGATGTCTGGCCTTTGCTATTGGCTACTGGGAAACAATCTTTGGACCTTTAGAATATCAGGTCTGATAAGCATGTCTTTGTGTGCATGGGGACCTTGGCCACCAGACTAACAGTGTGATCTATGATGAGGGCTTTGGGCCAGGCAGTATCATTTCTCTCGCCTAACTTTTGTAAGGACTAGAAACTAAAGGTCAGCTGTGAGGGCTGTATGTCATCAAGACACCAGAAAAATAGCACCAAGGTTTGTCTGAGCTTGTCTGTGAGTAATGTCACATACTGATGCCAAGAGCATAACACTGTCCTAGGATTCCACAGGGAGAGGACATGTTTGGTACTTTTCCTGGGCCTCTGCATGTCCTTGCTAGGCTGATTTTAACCTATGAGTATAAAAGCTCTCCGTGTGTGAAACTGAGAGTGGTTTGGGGGAACCTCTGAAATTTGCAATTGGTGTGAGAAGGGAGGATGGTCTTGGCCTTGTGTTCCCTCTAATTGTATGCTTGACTAAACTCTCACACGTTTTACAAAATGCATTCAACGTGGCAAGATGAGACATTAATCAGTTAGGAGAATGAGATTAGAAGAAAGCAGGGCAGGAAGATAAGCTGGTGCCAGGAACAAAGACGGTATCCAAACTGCGTGCTTTATGTTCTATCCTGGCCATGAGAGGCCACCCAAGTGGCTCTCTACTCTCACAGCAGCAACTCCAAGCGGACAGTGAGGTCAGCTCTTCGGTTACCAGACCATTCAGGGAAACAGCCCTGGGCCCTGCCATTCCCGACACTGGGAGACATTTTTCTCGAGATGACACTGTGTGCTAATAGTGAGCAGTGTCTTCAGCAACAGATAGCCCCATGTGCCAGGGCTTCCCCAGTGGCTCAGCAGGAAAGAATCTGCCTGCAACGTAGGCTTGGGTTTGATCCCTGGGTGGGGAAGATCCCCTGGAGAAGGAAAGGGCAATCTACTCCAGTATTCTTGGCCTGGGAAATCTCGTGGACAAAGGAGCCTGGATGGCTACCGTCCATAGGGTTGCAAAAGAGTCAGACACAACTGAGCAACTAAACAGCAAGCCCCATTTGCCATAGCCCCACTGAATATTCCTACTTTATAAGAAATGTCCACACAGGCTACTGGCCCTGCAGTGAGTCCATATATAATGTGGCTTGGGGTTCAGTTTTCTGATCGTCCCACTTAACTGGGGTTAGTAATTCTCAGTGGGGACAAAATCCCTTTAGCCCAACTTTGAGGACCTCTGTCAAAGCAAATCATGCTTATTTTTAGGAGCATATAGTATCCTTTTGTGTTTTCCAGGCTCCAAGTTGGGTGATAAACACTATTTTTTTTTGATAAACACTATTTTAAAGGATTTTGAGTAGCAGACACTTTTTTAAAAAAGGAAAGTCTTTTTTCCCCCCACAGACTATCTTTTCATAAGTCCACTAGGTAAGTAAGTAGGTGAAATTCCAACCATTCTATTTGAAATGTGTTAGAAGTTAGGAGGGCTTCCCTGGTGGCTCAGATGGTAACGAATCTGCCTGTAATGCAGGAGACCGGGGTTCAGTCCCTGGGTCAGGAAGACACCCTGGAGAGGGGAATGGCTCTTCCACCTGCTCACTCTGTCCCATTTCTTTGCCCATCTGCCACCCCTGAGCAGAGGAACTCCATAGAACCCTCAGGACTCCAAGGAGTGGCCTTGGGGTTTAAACTGAGAGAGGCTCCATCCTGCAACCTCCACCAGAGTAGTGCACCTTTGTCTGTTTCATGTATTGGGTTTCTCGGACTATTTCCTCCGAGGAAGGGGTTGTGTGGATATTTCTAAAGTTCACAAACCACTGTTCTAAAGGAAGGGCTGGACTGCATAGCTGTTAAGGAACACCTCCTCAGATGAGCTTTAGAAAAGCAAAGAGTTAGGGGCAGTACTCCTCGTCACCGCACCGGAGCCACCAGCCTGGCTACCCCGGCGTCAGAGCTGGCAGTCCAGGACAGGTCTCCTCCACTGCCTCCTCCCCGACCCGCAGAGCAGCGGCTAGCAGTGCCTGCTCCTAACTCTCTGCTTCCCCTTCTCCGTCACTATTTCCTCTTCTCGCGCATTGAGGGGATCCCTGGGGCCTTCCCCAACTCCTTAGCCATTTCCACAGGTTGGGAGAAAATGTCTCCATTCTTGGTGTTCTGTCCCCAGGCTGCTTCCCCCTCAGAGGAAGGAAAGCCGTCAGCTCACAGAGATCCCCTTGCGCAGAGTCAAGCCCCCTTCAGTGCTGTGAGGTCAAGACTTCAGACAGCCCCTCTCTCCCCTGGCAGGAAAGATTGAACCCTGACAGCGGATTTGACTGGGGGGTGTCAAGAAACAGTTATAAGAGATAAACTCTTTGAGGGGATTTGATAGGGAAAGGGAGGTTTTCCTGTTGAAAGTACTTTATATCTGATAAAGGTAGACCTGCAGCCTTCATCAAGAAAAACATCTTGGGCTTTCCTGGTGTTCTAGTGGTTAAGAATCTGCCTGTCAATGCAGGGGACAGGGGTTTGATCCCAGATCAGGGAAGATTCCACATGCCAATGGGCAACCAAGCCTGTGTGCCACAACTCCTGAAGCTCAAGTGCCCGAGAGCCCATGCTCCGCAACAAGAGGAACCGGCACAATGAGCAGCCCTTGCACCCCAGCTCGCCACAACGAGAGAAAGCCTGAGCCACGGCAGAGAAAGACCCTGCACAGCCAAAGGTAAATAAATAAAAATTTAAAAAGAAAAAGCAGCTAATGTGTATGTGGTGGCAGGTGGTGTGGGCAGTCACGGAAAAGGGGAAAACGAGATTGCTTTCTGAGTTTCAAAAGTGTTGTCGCTAAGTCACTACTTAGTGGATCAGAGATGAGATGTGCAAATTATTCCAAAGAAACAGTGATCGAATGAAAGTATTTACCTTCTTAGAAACATGAGATGCATTTTGTAGGATGAGAAAAATGCAGTGTGGAGGACGCTCCTTGTGACTTACTGCAAGGAGGGACATGAAAGTAAACCCTGACAGGGCCACCTGAGTTTTGTTTAGAAAATGTCAGCTGGACAGCAGTGGAGGAGGAGCTCACTACAGAGATGGAAGCAACAGGCTGTCAGCAAACATTTTATTTTTAGGTTTTAAAAAACTTGTTATTTTGAGGTATCCTTTTAGACTTACAGATCTACAGAGTTCCTGTATAGCCTTCATCCAGCTTCCCCTAACTAACCTTAGTCCTTTACAGGAGTGATGGACATTTGTCACCAAATTCTTGCATTATGGCTCATCTCCTATATTCTTTTCTTTTTGTTGTGTTCTTTAAAAAAAGTTAATCGATCGATTAATTTGGCTGTTCTGGATCTTAGTTGTGGCACACAGGATCTTTCATTGTGGCATGTGAGATCGAGTTCCCTGACTCAGGGATCAAACCTGGGCCCCCTGCATTAGGAGCAGGGGGTCTTAACCACTGGACCACCGGGGACCACCATCTCTTGTCTTCTAACACCTTGCTCCCCGGGGCTGCCTCCTGCTCACAGCTCCTCAGACTGACCTTGTACAGGGAGGAAATGTCAGGATAGTGCAGCTGAAACTGATCTATTTGATCAGAACCCCTTCAGTGAAGTATATTTCTTGCCTTCCCTCACCCCTGGGGGCTCCTTCTGCGTTGCTTCATCCTGTTTTGCTTTCCCTTGCGGTACTTTATCACTGGACGTTGCTGTATATCTGTGTGTTGTGCACTGCCTATCTCCCTGCAACCCACCAGGAACTGGGATGTAAACTCCGTGTTTCTTACTCACTGCTGTGGTGCACATCTGGTGCCTGGTGCTTTGTTGGAACTTCCTAAATATTTGTAGGATGAGTGGCTGATTCTATATATCAGTTGATGACTGTTCTGATAAGATGAGGCAGCCTCCCAGATTCTGATCACCCCTGGCACATCGATGAACTGGAGTCTGGAGCCTGCGGTCTGCCGATCGTGCTGAATTTGCTGAGAAGAGTATCACTCATTCTGTGCAGAGCTGCCTGGGCGTCCAGCTGGCATCGCTCAGGCCATCCCCGTCTGTGCCCCTCGGGCTCTCTTTGAGCGCCTCCAGTCTCAAATACAAGTTAACAATAACAAATGAATACAAATACAAATTAATAATGACACTAGCAATACTAGCATTCACTGAGGGTTTTCTGTGTTGGGCCATCGCAGACAGAGTTCAGTTACATCCAAAATTAGTTTCGTCAGGTAAAGTCCTGCCGCTAAGGCTCCAGGAGACCTGGGTTTCAGCCTCAACCATGTGGCCTTGCAGAAGTTCCTCCACCACTCATTCTGTTTTGTTTTTTAAACAAGAGGTTGGACAAGATTAGTAGATTGTGAACTTTTTTCTTTCCTGTTTTTAAGCAAGTTCTGCATCAGCACGCCCACATGTCAAGGAGTAAACGTGGGTAGACGTCTTGGGCTGACGCTCCAGCCTGGGCCTGCTTTCCTTCTCAGTCCTGGACACAGCGCTTCCCAACTCCCAGGAAGACTTCAGGAGGACAGGCCCCAAGCCCCTAGAGTTGTTTCATGTCCTAGGCAGCCCAGCCCCACAGGGCAGCATTTCATGGCTCTGCTCAAGGGGAAAGAAACCTTTTGTAATTGGAGACAAAGGCAGCTCTGGCTGGGGAACTTCCTCTCTGTTTCAGTGAAACCGAAGAGCAGGCAGCGTGGGGCATTCTCAGACTGTAGCGCACAGCAGAATCCCCTGAGGACCTGCAAGGGCAGGTGGATTTGCAGCCATCACTCCCTCCCGACCCCGTCCTGAGTCCCTGGATCTGGAGTGGGGGCCCAAGGTATCTGCATTGTAAACAGCCCTCTGCATGATTCTGATGCAGAAGATGCAAAACCTACACGTTGAGAATGATAAGCATGAGGGAAGCAGAACATATGGCAGGGAGTCGATTTTAAGAAAGGCAGACTCATAGTACTGAAAGGGCAATTTGAGGGAAGGGTGTGTGTACGTAGGAACCACTCAGGGATTTGGATGTTCCAGGGACTCAGCCCAGCATGCTGCGTCTCTCTGTACATAATGCGCAGGTAGGGGGCATGGAAAACACCGAGCTGGGCTCAACCTGCTAGCAGCAACGCCCTCTGTGTCCTCAGACCAGGGGCTGATTTATGCTGCGGGGAACAGTCCCAGATCAACCCGTTCACGTGTCTTATGTTAGAAACTTCCTCTGTATTCTTCTCTTCAATAGACACAGACCCTGGCCCAGTATGAAGAGGCTGCAGTTCTTCACGATTCCCAAGTCCACCTTCTCAACACTTAACCTTTAGTCACAACCGCAATGCACATTCTTTGAGCTCTCGCTGTGTGCCGGTCTGCGCTAAGGGCTTTCCAGGCATCATCTCACCTCATTTTCACAACTGCCCCACAAAGCAGATATTGTGTGAATCCCATTCTGCAGATGAAGTTTCCAGCACAAGCAGCTTGGCTCCAGATGTGTTCTCATTTTGCCGTGCCCACCCCCCTACCTTCCCCCAGATCTTCAGGGAAACGTGGTGACGAGAAAAGCTAAGGGTGGCCTTGAGCTCTTAGAGGTTAGCTATTTGACTGTGATTCTTTTTTTAAGGTTTTGCTCCTGTTTGAGAGTAATCACATAATTTACCCTACAAACCAGGATACTTTCTAAGAGTGAAAAGGGACAGGATTAATAATTAGCCCAGGACAGCAGACTTAAACTCAGGCTGTCCCAAGAAGCCTGGACACAGAGTCACTGCATCCGTTTCAAACTTTGTCCTGCCCTTGACACAGACACTTCAACCTTCAGTTTCAGCAGATAACTTGGCCTTTGTCAACCACAAACTGGTGCTTGCCAAGGGCATTTACCTCTGCGGAGACTGACCCCTGTGTTGCTGCAGCTTCTGAACTTCGACACTCCCTGAAGCGAGTTCACAGTGGGGAACAAGGCACTCTGCTCCAGGGAAACTGGTGGAACAGGCCTTTAGACAGATACTTTCAGGAACTGATTTCATGCATCTCCTCATAGGTAGAAAAGCACTAAATCCCTTCATGATGACATCAGCTCCTCGTGACTAGTAGAAAACCTTTTGTAAAATGAGTGCTTGATTGCATTGAACTCCCCCTTCACCAAAATCATGTATATTGACCTTCCCCCACTGCCTCTTTGGAGGATTTCTCAGAGCTCTCTGAGGTGCTGTTTCCTGGGCCAGAGCCCTCATGCGTGCATGCTAAGTCGCTTCAGTTGTGCAACTCTTTTTGACCCTATGGACTGTAAACCACCAGGCTCCTCTGTCCGTGGGATTCTCCAGGCAGGAATACTGGAGTGGGCTGCTGTGCCCTCCTCCAGGGGATCTTTCCGACCCAGGAACTGAACCTGCTTCTCATGTCTCCTGCATTGGCAGGCAGGCTCTTTACTACTGGTGCCACCTGGGAAGCCCTCAGCCCTCATTTTCCCCAAGTAAAACTTAACTTTCAACTCTCACGTGGTGCATCTTTTTAGTTGACACCTTCACTTTACAGAGAAAATTGAAACTGCCAGACAGGACTCCCCTTCACTCCTTGCCACAGACAAATCTCCCTGCGTCCCTGATCATCTTTTCTTCGTGTAAAGAAGGACCATTTTGCAGTCTAAGGCTGGTTCTTTTTTCTGGGCTCTGAGTTCCAGTTCCTTGTCATATTCTGGGGGCGATGGGGGCAGCCTAGCTCCACTGACCATCTCCTTTCTTTTCTGCAGCTCTACTCCCCACTTTCTTCTATTCTCAGCATTTGAATATGTTCATATCTCTCCCATTGGGGAAAAAAAGCCAATAGCATAAACAACAAGGTCCTACTGTACAGCACAGGAAACATTCAATATCCTTGGTAAACCATAAAGGAAAAGAATATGAAAAAGAATGCATATATAGGTATAACTGAATCTCTTTGCTGTATAGCAGAAAATAACCCAACACTCTAAGTCAACTATAGCAATCAAGTTTCCCTCTACCCTCTTTTCCCTTCACCTCTAGCCTTTATTTCTCCTGCCTGTCAAAGTAAGCTTTTTGAGAGAGCATGATTTCTAAGCTCTTGAGCAAGTCTCTGAGGCTCTAAGGTGAGCTGTCTCCAGCGTGCCTCCGGAGCCCCCTCTCTGCTCTTCACCACCTCCCCCTTGGCCCCACCTGGTCAGGATGCTCCGTATACTCTGCCCTCTTCCACCCCAGGGATCCTGCCCAGGCTGGTCCCTCACAAGGGACACTCCTTTCTCCTCTGTGTCACAGTGGCTCCTCTGGCTGCCCTTCAACAATTTTCAGACTGTTGTTCTCTCCAGCCACCTTCAAATGAATAATCACTCTTTTAACCCTGACATTTAAAACCATCACTGACTCAATGGGCGTGAGTCTGAGCAAACTCTGGGAGACAGTGAAGGACAGGGAAGCCTGGCGTGCTGCAATTCATGGGGTTGCAAAGAGTCAGACATGACTGAGTGACTGAACAGCAACAAGGACAAGTTTTAAAAGGTAAATATTGTATCAAGCATACAGGCAGCTCCCTTGATGGAATGGAAGACATATGTAGGTCTCAATGTGCTTTGCTGTGAGAGGAAATCTACCCATACAGCTAATTACCCACACAGCTAATGGCCCTGCTGTGTGGGTCCTAGTCTTTCCAGATCTGATGAGAAGCTAAGAGAAAGCCTGATCAAAGGTTTGACCCTTTATTATCCCCCTATCCTTTCATCAGAGCAGGACCAGCTTTTCACCAGCCCATGTTTTCCCAAGGCTGTTACATCAAGAGAATTGGAATGGGAGGCTTATTTCTCATTAACTTATTTCCTCTAAAGACCCAGGCAGAGGAGACAGTGGATCTAAGTTTGACTGGCTCAACTACTTTACATATACAATAGTCAACAAGCTAGATTCAACCAAAACGGGACCTTTGGCAAGAGCTTGGGTGGGGGTCGTCTTTCTGGGAGACCATCCAGGACACCAATATGAAAGAATGAGGGACGTGAGTTGGGGAAGGGAGCAAAGCCCGTAAAAGTTGTGTTCATGGTTGGTTATTGCTGTGGGCTGAAAACCCCTGAAGAACAAGCCTCAGGATTATCCCTGGGCAGGGAATAAAGAAAGGGCAGGGAGGCGGAGGCTTTATCCGTCAACTCAGTGTTCCACTGGCCCCAGGGGTTACCTATGGGGTCTGTGCACTCCCCTGCACTTCCTGGCTGCATTGCACCTGGACTGATGCGATTCCACCGCTGCAGAGAAAAACCCTGAAACGGAAAAGCAAAGGTGCAAACGTCAGGGTGGAGGCCGCAGTCCTGGAACTGTCCACCACTGTGCTGCAGAAATCAGCTGGGTCAAAGACTGTGGCGAGGGGATCCTCTGTGTTAGCTGGAACTCTCCCTGCCGTGGTCACTGAGGTGCCCCTGGGACAGGAATGGAGAGATGAAAGGCAACACGGGGGGACCTCCCTCTGTGAAATTTACAACCAGAATGAAGGAGAACCTGGGTCATCGCTCTCTGAAACTCCCTCATCCATGGAGAGAGGGAGCTCAGACAGAGGTTTCCTTTTTTTCTATTTTATTATTCTTTTTGGCTGTACCACATGGCTTGTGGGATCTTAGATCCCCAACCAGGGATGGAACTTCTGCCCTCTGCGTTGGAAGTGCAAAGTCCTAATTACTGGACCGCCAGGGAGTGCCAGAAAGAGATTTCTTTAGAAATAACTTTTCATTGTCATTCCCCATCTCATGGGCTTCTCAGACGGCTCAGTAGTAAAGAATCCGCCTGCCAGTTTAGGAGCTGCAGGAGACGCGGGTTTGATCCCTGGGTGGGAAAGATCCCCTGGTGGAGGAAGTGGCAGTTCACTCCAGTATTCTTGCTGGGATAATCCCATGGACAGAGGAACCTGGTGGCTCACTGTCCATGGGTTGCAAAGAGTCAGACACGACTGTATAACTGAGCATGCACACACCCCACCTTATCCCCTAAAGGATAGATGATGTTATGTCTGACCACCAGCCAAAGGAGGGGTCTTCAGGGAAAGCACACTGAGAGCTTTGAAATGCATGCCTGCAGGTGAGAGTCCAAGGGGACCGGAGCTTCAGTCAGGCTTTGGAGAATTAAAACCAACTGTGGAGTAAGATGGGACTCCCGTGCGGCAGCCAGGAGGGTGGTGCTGTGCCGCAGATCTCAGAATCTGTCAGGGCTAGGAATGTTTTGGCGGGCAACTGAGGACCGCCTATGAGACACAGCCTGCTGCTTGGTTGGTCTGAGTGCCATACAATAGGAGCAGTTGAAGGGGCGATGGGTGGAGATGAGATGTACAACCAGATGTCCAGGGGCTGAGGAAAGATTTTTAAAGGATGACTCAGAATAGAGACGCATCCTTCCTGGGTCAAGAATAGAGAGAAGGAACCAGCAGAAACATGTAAAAACCCACAAAACTACTCCTCAGTGGAGTCCTTCTTAACCATCTGCCAGACCCACAGAGCACAAAGACATTCAGCCGGGTGAGAACGATTCCACCCCTTCCCCTCCCTGCCCACCCTCCTGGAGCTGGGGAACACTAATTGTGTGTTGTGTGGGGGGGGACAAGTTGAAGCGAGCAGAGGGAGGGGGAAGCTGAGCAGAGAGCAGGGCTTCTCCCACTCTCCCGTGTAAGCTTTTAGCCTGATACAGACATAAGCCAGGGCAAGGGGAGACTGCTCAATTCTATGTAAGTTAAGAATTTTGTATATTACATGGGAAAGAAGTTCTCATTTCTGAACTGAGAGCAGAAAACCAAAGCCGAGGTTCTCATCTGTCACAGGGGAAGACCACCCCACTGAGTAAGATGGAAGAGGCAGTGAGAGATGGAAATGGAGCTGCATTTGGGTTACAACCCATGAGTCAGAATGAAAAATCAGACTTCTGGAGCACTTGAAAATAATGTTTGGAGAAGGGCTTTCTCCATACTGAACTTGGAGGGCTTAGTGACTGTGGGCTGGGGGCAGGAGGAAGTGATGAAAATTATTTCTCTCTTCTCAATAAGTGTAATGTACCATTTATGGAGACAGGTTTTTAATCAATCTGCCCATAGTCACCTTTTGTCTGATCAGCATATTCACTGCAGTGGCCATGAAGGTGCCCCTGAATCTCCTTTGAAGAGAGAACTCTTCTTCAGCTTCAAGGGGTGCAGTCAGCTGGCAGCCTCCAGCTGCAGCACCTGCAGGACCCACAAGAGACCCATGCACTTCCTGGGCAGCCCCAGCCAATGGCTGCGCACATGAGGGTGCGGGAGCTCCACTCCAGGGCTGGCAGCTGAGTTAGTGAGACTGTCTGCTCAGCATCATGGTCCCAGGCTCTCCTTGCTCATTTCTGCTTCCTTCCACTTTTATCTTTTATGTTCCCCTCACCCTCCCTTGCCCACACAGATTAAACCTCTTTTACTCCTAACTCCATCATCTGCTTCTCAGAGAACCTAACTCATATGCTCATCTTTTCAACTGATTTTTTTTCTTCTTTGCTTTAATACTATTTTTAAATGAGATTATGTTAAAAAGTTTTCATACTCAGACTGAGACCTGATCTACTTTTTCAAAAAACCCCAACCCCCAAGATTTGATAATTATATAAACTGAACTTTAAGAACTGTCTACTTCATTCTTGTCTTCACTTAGCATATCTCACTCATCATTGAAGTCTTAGCTTAAATATAATTTCTCCTCAAAAGCTTTTCCCCAACCCTCCTGACTTCAGCTTTGGTAAATCCCTTTGTCACAGGTCCCCCCAATTTCCCTTTGGTAAGACTCATCAAACTTGTGGTTACTTGGCTGTGGTCAGTTGTTGGCCTCTGCTATCCTAAAGCCATGATCTAAAATTCTTGGTCACTGCTAATCACCCAGCACTTAGGGCAGTGCCTGGGCCAAGGAAGCTACTCAATAAGTACCTAACTGAGTATCAAATCTGATAATCTAAGATATGGGATGTTGGCACATATCTGCCTCTAATTGTACCCTTCATCTTGAGGGCATCACTCTAGTTCCCGATTACAGCAAAACTCACAGAATTGAGTACTAGAAGAAACTTAAAGATTATCCCATCTGAGCACTCATGGATGTCAGACATGCTGTAGAACATCCAACAATCCAAGATTGTTCAATCTTAGTTTGAATACGAGGGACGGAAATTACCTTCAAAGGCTACCCATTGTGTCCTGGACAGCTCTGATCGTCAGATTTCCTAGAGCTTTAGTTCATTTTATATTCTCACAGAATGATTTAATATTTTTTGATAATATTGACAACATAGATAGGCTTTCCGGTTTAAACTGTTAGTCACTCAGTCGCATTTGACCCTTTGCAACCCCATGGAACTGGGGGCTGGGGGAAGGAGTCAAAATTTCTCTTCTTATGAATAGTCTCTCAAATGGGAACCTAGCTAACTTGAAATAGAAAGACTTCATTCATACATGCCAAAAATATCAGTTGGGTGCTAAATGTGTCTAGCATGGGAATCAGCATCAGTAAGACATAGAGAGATGTCCCAAAATATGGAATCTGCCTGGGGAGATAAAGATGTTTATAAAATCCAATGATCACAGCAACATAGGAACTGCCAAGGGAGATCTGAGGCAGAGTATCCTGAGAACCAAACGACAGGGTTGGATAGAAGGTGTTTGAAGAGCTTGGGGAAGGTGGTGTGCCTGGGAAGCCTGGGAATACAGGGGCAGGGATCTAGGAAGGGTTCATTTAGGAAATGCAATTTCAGTTGAGTACTATGGACAGGAAACATGAAGCAGTGGGTAAACCACCTTGCCAATCAGGCTCGAGAGAGATGTCTTCCCAAGATGGACAGGGAGGGGCTTGGTGAGATGGGGAAGTTAGAGGGCAGCTAGCTGGGGGAGGACCACTTCCCTCTCCCCAGGACTGTCGGTCTGCCTCCAGCAGCATCCTGTCAGCTCATCTTCCTTGCAGCCTTCAGGGCTGACCGGGCCACACTCCCAGGACACGGGCTACTGGCATGGGAGCACTTTCGTGGCTGCTCCTCCTGTTGCTGTCCCAGGAAGGTGAGACGGACTGTCAGCCCCAGAACAGGAACATCTCATTTCCTCTGTGTGCTCCTGTTCTGCTGGGCCTTGGGCTAGCAAGTCGCTGCCTTTGGGACTGAGTCTTTCAGCTCTTCTGGAGTAAAGAGGACGAGGGTGTGACTTTAGTGCAGGAAAAAGAGATGAGGAAACCTGTGGATATGGATGGGGAGCAACCCCAAGGACAGCAAATGGAGAAGAGAGACTTTGGAGGGTGAGGTACAGATGGAAACCAAACCCTGGTAGGTGCTCGAGTCAGGTGCAGCGAAGAGCTAGAGCCAGAAGAGGCAGTTGGAGGATGAGACTGAGTGTGGGTCACAGAAACTACTCAGCTGAGACCACAGCCCACTGCCAGTCTCAGCAGCCCAGAGACACCGCTTGTGTTGTTTCCATCTTTCTGAAGTTTTATTTCTTTATTTACCGACTTGGCTGTATGGGGTCTTAGTTGCAGCACGTGGGATCTTCATTGTGAGTCCTGCAGATCTTGTGTTGAGGTGCACGAATTGTCTCTCATTGTGGAGTATGGGCTCAGTAGTTGTGGTGCTCAGGCTTAGTTGTTCCCCAGCATGTGGGATCTCAGTTCCCCAACCAGGGATTGAACCTGCATCCCCCGCATTGCAAGGCAGATCCTTAACTGCTGGACCACCAAGGAAGTCCTAATCTTTTCTTTCTTTATCTGCAGCTGAAGGGTACTCTGGAGATGGTGTGGATCCTGAGGAAGTGGTTGGGATCTTTCACGAGTCCATCAGCCTCCCCCTGGAAATGCCATTTGTTGAGGAGGTTGAGAACATCATCTGGTCCTCCCACAAAAGGCTTGCCATTGTGGTACCAGAGAAAGAGGGATATCCGGCTACCATCATGGTGACCGACCCTCGCTATGAGGGCCGAGTCAACTTCCTGGAGCCCACCTACTCCCTCCACGTCCAAAATCTGAGCTGGGAGGACTCAGGACCTTACCAAGCTCAAGTCAAACTGAGGACGTCCCAGGTCTCCACCATGCAGCAATACAATCTACGCATCTATCGTGAGTTTACTGGGAACCATAGCGCTGCCTTTCTTGACTCTCCTGAGATTCCTACACAAAGGACCAAGGGTCTTAGGACTCGGGGTTACAGCTTGAGGGCCTGGGACTGGAAAGCATTCTGTCTCCAGTGTGTCTGACCTCAGCTGCAGATAAAGCGACCTGGAGTAACAAAGCCCTGGGCTCTGAGCAGTGTCTGTGGATGTGTTGTGAAAGCGGTCGGGGCTTTGCCTAGAGATGTCTTAGGAAGCCTTTCTGTTCCTATGAGATTTTGCATCCTGGGCGTGAATGCCACCTCCATATTTTTTTTTAATGGCTGCACTGGGTCTTCACGGCGGTGAGCAGGGGCTTCTCTTGTTGCAGGACAGGGGCTCTAGAATGCGGGCTCAGGAGCTGTGGTGGCCTGGCTTAGTTGCCACGCATCATGCATGATCTTAGTACCCCAATCGGGGATCAAACTCAAGTCCCCGGCATTGGAAGGTGGATTCTTAACCACCGGACCACCAGGGAAGTCCTGCCACCTCTGTTCCTAAGCCTTTTATCCTCTCTTTGATTTGAGGGCTACTAATCAGGGTCTCCTGTCTACTTGAACCCAAATTCCCTCTTAACGCTTGTGACATTGACTGATATTCTACCCTGAACTGTGCATACACTGATTAAACTGTAAGTGCCCTCAGGAGGGTGATAATATTTTCTAGGATTAAAGAGTCAGGACAGAGTTTGAAGGAAGGTGGGGTGCAAGGGTAAGAGAGAGAAGGCAAGGCGTAAAGGGGAGGTAGAAGATGCCAACAGCAGCTCCATCGTCTTGGCAGCCGCCCTGGGAACACAGGTTGGATGGTGGCTGGGTGCTGTTAGTTTGGCTCCTCCCTCATGTAGGTGAAGCAGGTCTCAGCGGGCAGCATCAGTACCCCAGTGCCGAAGAATTTAGAGAAACAGACCCAGTCCCTGATTACTTAGAAGGTTTTTGTGTTTCTCCTTCATCTAGGACGCCTGTCACAGTCTCAGATGACAGTGAACTTTGGGATCCCAGGGGAAGGAGGTGCCTGTAATCTGTCCCTGATATGCTCTGTAGAGAATGCGGGCCTGGACGTGACCTACACCTGGATATCCTGGGAAGACGGCGCTGACACAGCCCATGAAGGCCCCATCCTCAGAGTGTTCTGGAGGCCTGGGGACAAGGCTGTCTCTTACACCTGCAGGGCCAGCAACCCTGTCAGCAACATCACTTCCCGTCCCATCCGAGCTGGGTCCTTCTGTGCAGGTACCAGGGACCCAGAGACAGCCCCTGAGCCACTGCAGGGTCTCAGGGTTACCACACCCTTTTCCTCGGAGAGAACGTGGAGTCTAGAACCTGACCCCTCCCGTAGAGACTTGACCCCTGGATTGGGGAAGGGCTTCCCTTTTCCTTGTGCTCACAACTTGGAAGCTGGGAAGGTCCCTTCTAGGTTGAGATTACTCCCCAGATCACAACCTCTGAGACTGTGTGAAAAGAATATACATCCCTGAGATACTTGCCAAGGAACATCAACTGACAGTGAACCTGAGACCTCCTCGGTGGAATCTGGGATGGGTGTCTGCCCCTAAATGCAGATCTTCCCTCTGGTAAGCCCCTCTGTCCTTGCCTTCTCTGCCCCAGATCCTGGCTATCCTTTGGAGAAGGCCTCCGCTTCCTTCTGTCTTCTGGCCAAGGGATTGCTCATCCTCTTGCTTTTTGGAACACTGGCCGTGGGCTTCTGGTTCATCCGAGTCCAGACAAGAGGCAAAGTGCCACGAATGAAGAAACTCAAGAGAGACAGAATGAGACTGAGAAAGAAGGGGCAGCCTGGCCCCGGCCTGAGCTGATGACCCCGGAGGCCCCTATGCTGAGCATTGTCTCTTCTCAGCCCCAGGGAAATCCTCCTCCTCCCCAGGCTCATCTCTTCCCAGGGGATCAAGGGGCGGGCATCCAAAGGGCCATGCTCCCAGAGGGAAGATTGTCTGGCAATGAAGTCAAACTGGGTGACCCCACTCTGGAGGAGCTGTGTAGTCTTTCACTGGGTGACTCTGGCAAAACCTACTTTCCTGCCTTTCCTTCCCCTCTAGGTGACCCCCTCCATGCCGCCTGCTTTCCACAACTGCCTTTGGAAAAGAAAGTGAGTCTAAAAGACCTCCTCACAACGTGGTGTTGGTATGTTATATTCACGCCTAACCCATTCCCCACCAACACACATAAGATTTGCACTTCAATAAGAAGAGTGAGAGATTCCTTTTAATCTAAATGAAGCTGTGACTCCTGAATGGGAAATTTCAGGCACCAAGAACTCTGCATGAGGGCGGTATTATTCCTATTATTCCTGACAATTCTTCTGCTTTCATACCCTCCTTACACCCTGGCTGAGGAGTTCACCAAGTGACTCACCCACCCAACGTTAATCTACCGACTGTCTTGCACAGGAGCTATGAAGCACCCCAGTGCAGTCCAGCTCTGTGTCTCAGCTGAGCCTGGTGACCTTCCCATCATCTCCCTGATGCCAGTTGCTCTGGGCCTCTGTTGCCTGCCCCATAGAGATGGCAACTCAGCTGGATTAATAGCATAGGTCTGGATACTTCCCTGGTGACCCAGTGGCTAAGACTCCATGCTCCCAGTGGAGGGGCCCAGGTTTGATCCCTGGTCAGGGAACTTAGATCCCACACGCTGCAACTAAGAGTCTGCAAGCTGCAACTAAAGAGGTGGCATCCGTCAATGAAGATCAAAGGTCTCGTGTGCAGCAGCTAAGACCTGGTGCAACCAAATAATTCAATAAAATAAAAATAAATATAAAAAAAAACCAGCAGAGGTCGAGACTCTTGACCTCTGCTTGTAATTGGTATTAGAGGCCTGTCTATTCCTTATCCATAGATTTCCACATCTCACACCTTCTCTCGGGCCTGGATTAATGCCTGCCCTCTACACATATATTACCCTCCCCTCCCCCTGCTCTCCTGGCAAAGACCTTTAATCTTATGTTCTTGCTCTTTCCCAAGCCCAGTGATTGGTATGAATTCCTTGCCCTCTGCTTAAGTCTTGGTCATTCTCCCCAAATCAGATCTTGTGAATGCTACTTAATGTAGCTGCTGTGGCAGGGTGCGGAGTTGGGGGTGAAATGGGGAGGGGACTGAAAGCCACTCATGCCACAGGACGTGCTGAGGGAGTGAGTGACCTGGAGGAGGGTGGTGTGGGATACTGTAGTGTCATGGTCTTCGTACACTGGGACCTGGGGACTGGAGTTGACAAGAAGAAGGATGCAGGGTCCCAGGTCTCGAGTGAAACAAGGGCCTGTTATTTGCAGAAATGCATGCTTATATGTCTTCAATAAAATGATCACTCAGCCATTAAAAAGAATGAAATCCCACCAGTTGCAACAAAATGGATAGTCCTAAAAGGTAGCTGAAGGGAGTCACTGAAGGGAATCCAAGCAGGTGCTCTTTCCCATGATCTCAGTCCTGAGAACTGCGTGCAGCTCTGCTCCTTCCTGTTTCCCAGGAACTGATAAGGAACAGAGAGTCCTTGAGAAATGGCAAACAAGGGAAGAAAACAACATATTGGATCCCTTAAAGTTGAGCGTCACCTGACACTGTAGGGAGAGCCCTGGGTGGGATCCCAGGAGGTCTGGGCTCTGCTCTACCACTGGCCTCTGGCTTGGGACACGTGGTCCAGCAGATGTCCACGGAGGCACCGTCCCTTTCGACTAGAAACATGCCCTTTGAAGAGAGCAGGCACAGGTACTGCTGACTGGTGCTCCAAGGCTAAGGGAAGGCCTTGGCTCTGACAGGGGCGGGATGGGCGAGTAACCCCAGGGAATTTTAGAGGAGGGACTGAGGGGTAAAGACAGGGCTGTGTGGCAGAAGCCATGCCTCTGCATTTCGCTTTCCCCTCTTAGTGAGGAGAAGGATACTGACCTCCAAAGTATGTCCCAAGGAAAAGAACGCTGACTGTGGAGGGGCAGACGGACTCACTGGGGACCGTAGGGACCAAGGATGGCTTCAGAGGAAACAGGACACAGGGGACTTCCCTGGTGGTTTGGTGGCTAAGACGCCATGCTCCCAGTGCAGGGGGCCTGGGCTCCATCCCTGGTCGGGGAAGTAGATCCTACATGCCTCAACAGCGCACATGGACCAGGCACTGGGATGCCCCAAGAGGAAGCCTCCAGCAAGGGGCGTGGAGGAAACCAAGAGCCAGGGCTTCCAGGGACGGAAGGAAGCAGAGCCAGGAGGTAAGCGGGGGCTTTCTGTCTCGATTATTGGGCAGGAAATGGATCCCTGTAGGGCCTGGGGAGGAGGTGGTGACGTTGGGAAAAGAAAAAGAAAAAAGAAAGTTTAGTTTCTAAGTCCACTCCCCAAAGAGGTCCTAAGACTAGCAACGGATCCACTCTATTCCCTGAGGGCCCGAGTCCTTGTCCCGCTGGAAGGCAGTCCCCATGCCTCGCTTTGGGCTGAGCAGTTCCACCTCCAAAAAGACACGAAGATCTAGGACCAAACCTGCAGCCCCCAACTCCTCTAATTTCTTCAATCCATTTCTGGTAACTGAGTGGAAAAGGCCAACAGCCACCTTGCATACATGGGGGGCAGGTCTTTCCTTGTGAATTTCAGAGTCTGGCACAGGAGATCAATAAGGGAAGGAATGGTCCCTGTACAGTCAGCTGATGGCCCTCCCTAAAATACAGAGGAGCACCTCTCACACCCAGTCTGAATGGAGAAAGGCTGAGGTCTCAGTTCCAACCAGCCCAGAGCACCTGGATATGGAACAGACTTAGAAGAAGGTGGAATACAAGCTTAGAAAGACTCGGGCCTATTCCTCTACAAAAAAACCGGGATAATAATCAGCTGGTAACACTTTGCTTTTTGCGAAGTTTGCTCTGTTGAAACAGGTGTAAAGCAAACTGAAGGGAGGAGAATAACACTTAAGCACTGAAGTGTCAGGCACTGGGCTCGCACTGGAGAGGCGGAAAAGATACTCTCTGCCCTTGGAACTCTTTGTGGGGTGTGTTAGATGTAACTACAATGAGGTGTGACAAGGGCTGCGGGTAAAGGTGAGGATCTACGGGTGGTGGGAGTTGTCAGCGATGGTGTCCTGGAGGGAAGAGGTAAACAGAACTTTGACCTGTGACTGCCAGTGAGTTCCCAGGGAAGGGAGAAAAAGGACTTTGTAGCCAGACAGACGGAGAAGGCAATGGCACCCCACTCCAGTACTCTTGCCTGGGAAATCCCATGGACGGAGGAGCCTGGTGGGCTTCCATCTATGGGGTCGCACAGAGCCGGACACGACTGACGCGACTTAGCAGCAGCAGCAGCAGCAGCCAGACAGAAGATAAGAAGAAAGCCACTGATAAGTGAACAAGCACCATGAATTCAAGGGACTACGAGGCCACGTGCTGCACCCTGGGATGAATGGGTAGTCTGGAGAGGCAGGCAGGTCTCTTCTGATAGGCTAAGGGCTGAGGTGGCGGGGGGCGGGGATTTAAGGATGAAACAAGACCAGCTTCACACCCTCAAGGAGCTTCGGTCTCACTGGGTTAGAAAACAGGCACGCCAACAGCCAGGAAACAGTCAATGATGAATGATAACTTTTCTGATCGGGTCACAGGACCAGTGCTCGTAGCATACAGTCAGCAAAGTCGCTGGAATTGACAACATTGTCTAGTCTTCCTGTCAACAAGTTGAAAATATGTGGGCTAGTTTAAGCTTTGGTAGAATGATGCTAGGTAGAATCCTAGCCGATTGAACAAATTTTTCCAGAGAATAATATTTATGGATAGGACTTTTTTTTTTTTAACCAATTTTCACTTCCAGCATGGTGAGGGAGCAACTTAGGGTCAGGTTCCTTTTCTTACCAGAAAGCTGACAAGATGCATCTGAATCAGAGCAAAATGATAATAATAAAATACAAAATTAGCATCTCCCCCCAAAAGAGAAAAGACTGTATCTTAAACTTTAAAAAATTGAAAACCATTTCAAATCCCAATTTTACAAAAAAGTTATTTTAATGTCCAAACGAAATTAACTTATCCTCAAGAAAATACTGCTGCTGCTGCTAAGTTGCTTTAGTCGTGTCCGACTCTGTGCGACCCCATAGACGGCAGCCCACCAGGCTCCCCCGTCCCTGGGATTCTCCAGGCAAGAACACTGGAGTCGGTTGCCATTGCCTTCTCCAATGCATGAAAGTGAAAAGTGAAAGTGAAGTTGCTCAGTCGTGTCTGATTCTGGAGACAGTGGAATTGAAACCTTTGAACCAGAGATGGAGCCCATTCTAACACAGGGGAAGGAGATCTTTTGTATTAGTTGGTGAGGGCCCAAGATCGTCCACCATCTTTCCCAGGCATTCTACTTGGCCTTGCTTTCCTGTTGTGTTCATTCACATGTTTTCATTAGAGTCTCAGCACTGTTAGGTCAGTTTGTCACATTGTAACATTTGAAGGGCCACTTTGAGAGACTTTGCTGGAGGGATAGTGAGAGAAATCATTCCATTGCTCTTGCCTGCTCCCCTCCTTCACTCCCTTCCCACATTTTCATCTCAGGTGGTGAAAAGCACCCAGATCTTTACACCTTTAGAGCTTTCCAGCAGTCAAGTCCCTGAAGATGGAATGAATTACTACAAGGGGTAAGCTTCTTGGCCCAGAATTTAGTCAGAAAGGGCTGGATGACCACCCGGAAGGGAGGATGTGGAAGGGATACTGGTGTGAGCTGTGGTCAGACCCATCCTGTTGGGTCTTCTTGGTGCCAAGGGTACGACTGGGAATCAAATGCCTGGTGCACTCTGTGAGTGGCAGGAGTTCAGACTGGGGTAAGATGAGCACACTGCTTTTAGGGAAGGCTTCCAGGGAGCACCAGGACAGGCTATTGTTGTTGTTCAGTTGCTCAGTCATGTCCCACTCTTTGCAAACCCGTGGACTGCAGCACACCAGGCTTCCCTGTCCTTCACCATCTCCCAGAGCTTACGCAAACTCACGTCCATTGAGACAGTGACTCCATCCAACCATTTTGTCCTCTGTTACCCGCTTCTCCTCCTGCCTTCAATCTTTCCCAGCATCAGGGTCTTTTCCAGTGAATCAGCTCTTTACATCAGGTGGCCAAAAGACTGGAGGTTCAGCTTCAGCATCAGTCCTTCCAGTGATTATTCAGGACTGATTTCCTTTATGATTGACTGGTTTGATCTCTTTGCAGTCCAAGGGACTCTCAAGAGTCTTCTCCAATTCTGCAGTTAGAAAGCATCAATTCTTTGGCGCTCAACCTTCTTTATGGTCCAACTCTCACATCCCTAGATGACTACTGGAAAAACCATAACTTTGACTATCCAGACCTTTGTCGGCAAAGTGATGTCTCAGCTTTTACGCTATCTAGGTTGGTGATAGCTTTTCTTCCAAGGAGCAAGCATCTTTAAATTTCAGATTTCTGGTAGGGAAGGAGTCATGACCCTGCATCCCCAAGACAGCACCAAGTTGAGGAAGCAGAGAAGGCTGCAGGGCTGACATGCAAGATGTGTTTCTGCCTGAGTTTGAAGTCCCCAAGGTGGGTGGGTTTGACGGAGTCTAGGCTGGGTTTCACTCCGGCTCTGCCCCTGTGTTCCACTCCAGCTTTGCCCTGTGTTCTTGGGCAGGTTACTTCACTCTGTAGTATTTGTAGTATTTGTAGTATTTGTAGTATTTGTCCCACGGAGCTTTACATACTTCACAGA
>SJYQ01023081.1:6511-26361 GCA_006410935.1 Redunca redunca
CACCCCCACAAAAGTCTCTCAGTGTTTCCATTGTTTTCCCATCTATTTGCCATGAAGTGATGGAACCGGATGCCAGGATCTTATTTTTTTTGAATGTTGAGTTTTAAGCCAGTTTTTTTATTCTCCTCTTTACCTTTCATCAAGAGGCTCTTTAATTCTTCTTTGCTTTCTGCCATAAGGATAGTGTTATCTGTGTATCTGAGGTTATTGATATTTCTCCTGGCAATCTTGATTCCAGCTTGTGCTTCATCCAGTCTGGCATTTTTCATGATGTACTCTGCATATAAGTTAAATAAGCAGGGTAACAATATACAGCCTTGACATACTCCTTTCCCAATTTGGAACCAGTCTGTTGTTCCATGTCCAGTTCTAACTGTTGCTTCTTGACCTGCATACAGATTTCTCAGGAGACAGGTAAGGTGGTCTGGTATTCCCATCTCTTTAAGAATTTTCCACAGTTTGCTGTGATCTACACAGGCAGAAAGTGAAGAAGAACTAAAGAGCCTCTTGATGAAAGTGAAAGAGGAGAGTGAAAAAGTTGGCTTAAAGCTCAACATTCAGAAAACTAAGACCATGGCATCTGGTCCCATCACTTCACAGCAGATAGATGAGGAAATAGTGGAAACAGTGGCTGACTTTATTTTTCTGGGCTCCAAAATCACTGCAGATGGTGACTGCAGCCATGAAATTAAAAGATGCTTACTCCTTGGAAGGAAAGTTATAACCAACCTAGATAGCACATTAAAAAGCAGAAACATTACTTTGCCAACAAAGGTCTGTCTAGTCAAGGCTATGGTATTTCCAGTAGTCACATATGGATGTGAGAGTGGACTATAAAGAAGGCTAAGTGCCGAAGAACTGATGCTTTTGAACTGTGGTGTTGGAGAAGACTCTTGAGAGTCCCTTGGACTGCAAGGAGATCCAACCAGTCCATCCTAAAGGAGATCAGTCCTGGATGTTCATTGGAAGGACTGATGTTGAAGCTGAAACTCCAATACTTTGGCCACCTGATGTGAAGAGCTGACTCACTGGAAAAGGCCCTGATGCTGGGAAAGATTGAGGGCAGGAGGAGATGGGATGACAGAGGATGAAATGGTTGGATGGCATCATCGACTGAATGGACATGAGTTTGGGTGAACTCCAGGAGTCGGTGATGGACAGGGAGGCCTGTTGTGCTGCGGTTCATGGGGTCAAAAGAGTCGGACACGACTGAGCAACTGAACTGAACTGAACTGAACACAGTCAGTCTTTGGCGTAATCAGAAGCAGAAGCAGATATTTTTCTGGTATTCCTTTGCTTTTTCAATGATCCTGCAGATGTTGGCAATTCGATCTCTGGTTCCTCTGCCTTTTCTAAATCTAGCTTGAACATCTGGAAGTTCATGGTTCATGTACTGTTGAAGCCTGGCTTGGAGAATTTTGAGCATTACTTTGCTAGCATATGAGATAAGTGAAATTGTGCGATAGTTTGAACATTCTTTGGCATTGCCTTTCTTTGGGATTGGAATTTTTAAAAATTAAAAAAATTGCTATCTAGCACAAGTCAAATAATCATAAAGTAAATGGTAGAATTTCAAGTGAAGACTGAAAGACATGAAGATGGGTTATTGTAGTCAGAAAAAGTTGTCTAAAAATTTATTCATTCACTCAACAAAGAGTATAAAGCGCTAATGTAGGTGCTGGAGATGACAAGTGCTGGAGTAGTGAGCAAGACGTATGGAGCCTTTTCCTGAAAGTAGCTTAAATACCACTGAAAGAGACAAATGACAGACAAATAAATGCTTAATATAGTATTTGACGATGCAAGGTCAAGTGGTAATAAATGTTATGAAGAAAAATAAAGAGCAGAGGACGGATAGAGTGATGAAATGTTCTTTGGGGGAGCATGGTTAGAGAAGGCCTCTCTGTGAAGGAAACCCAAGCTGAGACTTTCATGAAATCAGAAAAGGATTCTTGGGAAAGTCCAAGGACTAGCACCCAGCTCTGCACACTCATAAGACATTTGTTGGATTAGCTTTTTTTTTTTTTTTTTTTTTTTAATTTTTGGGCTGCACTGCGAGGCATGCGGGAGCTTAGCTCCCTGACCAGGGATTGAACCCAAGTCCCCTGCATTAGAAATGCAGAGTCTTAATCACCGAATCGCCAGGGAAGTCTCAAGCTTCGAACTGAGAATAAATACAGAGTAAGGGAAAGAGAAAAGCTTTTGCCTTTCCTTTTTATCTCAAAATTGTCTAAGTCTGAACCTCTCCTAAATTCCTCTTGGTGGATGGTGGTATTTTTTAAATTAATCAACATCAAAAATCAAAGCTACATCACTGCAAGATTGCTTGTAATCTATTCTAGCTCCATTATTATTATTTATTTATGTGCCTCATATCCATATAAAATGGTATATACTTTGAAAGCAAAGTCTATATTCTTCCAGCATTACATTCTCTGAAGTATCTAGTATGGTGCTTATCACAGAATCAGTAAACACTTATTTGTTGAAGTTAAATTTTTATTTTTATTATCATAAGTGCTTCTGGGGACAAAAGCATCAGACTTCTTGAAATTCCTAAATCACAAATAAGTGTTTAGTTTAGCCTCCTTGTAACTATTTATGCATGCCCTGATTTTAAAAAAATAAAATGAAAAAAAAAATAAATAAATAAATAAAAAAATAAAATGCATGGTCTTGGACAGTTTACCTAACCTCTCTGAGCCTCAGTGCGTAGCAAATGGAAATAATAATTCTTATTTCACAGAGTTTGTTCGTGCAAGAATTTTAAGATTTCTTTTAATGTGGGCCATTTTAAAAGTCTTTATTGAATGTGTTATAATATTGGTTTTGTTTTCTGTTTTGGTTTTTTGGCTGTGAGGCATGTGGGATCTTATCTCCCCAATCAGGGATTGAACACACACCCCCTCCACTGGAAAGAAAAGTCTCAACCACTGCATTGCCAGGGAAGTCCTTGGCACAAGAATTTAAAAAAGAACATAAATCATCTAGTATAGGATCAGACACATGGTAGTATTTAATAAATTGTTGAAACCAAAAAATAAGGAATTTTCAGGGTTGATCTGGATCAGGTTATTTGACCATGTAAAGAATGTGCTAGTTTTTTGTTAACAGCATTTGTTATTAGTTACTTCCAATAATGAAATCATAATATTCTCACAAGACTTATTCTTCAATCAGCTTTACTGAGATATAATTTACATGCAATAAAATTAATCAGTTTTCAGTGTATGTACAGTCTTTAATGAATCCATACAATTATGTAATCAACCCCACAATCAATATGTAGACTATTAACATCATTGTAAAATGTTCCCTTATCCCCCCTTTGCAAGAAGTTCTATCTTTCTAACCCTCAGATCTGGCAACCATGATTTACTTTCAGCAAAAGATACTTTTGATTTATTAAGCAAATATTTATGAAGGCTTTCTATTTGAAAGCCCTTGAGCAAAATACTTCATAGAATACAAAGTAAGATAGTTTGTGTCCTTAAATAGCTTAACATCTAGTCTAGTTTTATGCAGTTTTGAGATTACTTGTCTACAAATAAGATGATACTAAGTTTCCATATGTATTATGCCTATTAAAAAGGACTAGGAAGAAAAAGGAGAAGGCAATGGCACCCCACTCCAGTACTCTTGCCTGGAAAATCCCATGGATGGAGGAGCCTGGTAGGCTGCAGTCCATGGGGTTGCAAAGAGTCCGGCACGACTGAGCGACTTCACTTTCACTTTTCACTTTCCACTTTCATTCATTGGAGGAGGAAATAGCAACCCACTCCAGAGTTCTTGCCTGGAGAATCCCAGGGACAGGGGAGCCTGGTGGGCTGCCATCTATGGGGTCGCACAGAGTCGGACATGACTGAAGCGAATTAGCAGCAGCAGCAGCAGCAGGAAGAAAAAATATTGCAAACAATTCCCTTTCTAAAAAGAACACTGAATGAGAACAGGTAACTTCATGAATGCCACTAATTATAATTTTTTTTAAGAAGGCATACATTCATGATTGCATGATGACCTAGATTATTATTTAAAAGTAAGCAGTTTTTAAAATTAAATTAACATGCATTTTGGAAAAAAGTAGAAAAATCCTAAGTGCACAGCAGGATGATCTTTCCAGGTTATTTAATGTCAGCCTAGACCAGCTCTCTGACCAACACAGTTAAAAAGGCAACATCCTAAAGCCTTTTGGTTTAGATAGAATTATTACATTGTTGGAAAAAAAGAGGTAAGAGAATAATGTTCTGCAAAGGCTCACAAAGAATTGTGGGGATAAGTAGTGAGAAAATGGATGGCCCATTAAAATTCATGAGGAAATGCCGGTTAAATTCCATGAATAACAAAGCGATTATTATGCAGGATCAGGTTTTCCTTTCATCATTACAGAAAGACACAAAATCATTATTGTGATCTGCCATGTGGTTTTCCTTTGTTGTTAGATGCTGGGACCGGCCTCTTAAATGTTTCGTGTTACCCAGGGGAACGGTCACAGTGGTGACGAACGGTGGTTGCAGTGCACATGGCTTTCTGTGGCTCTAATTGTCCATGCATTTAAACCAAAGGAAAGGAACAAATTAAAAAGAAGAGCAGAATGGCTGGGTGGGCATTTTCTTGTGATCACAAAGAACTGAGTCTGTCCTCAAACTTAGCGCCCTTTGCTTCACGCTTTACACCTGCCAGTTGCAGAATAGGTGAAGCTGCTATTTGCGTCTGGAACCTCCTTAGCCAATATAATGGGGACCGCAGTTAATTTCAGACGTGCTAATACAAGCGAATCAAGGAAGGGTATTAACATCAGGAGAAAATCTGAAAAATAATCCTTTAAAATGTGTATCAGTTCAGTTCAGTTCAGTTCAGTGGCTCGGTTGTGTCTAACTCTTTGTGAAAGATGTGTATAGTGGGGCCAAAAATGTATCCACACTGTACTTTCAATATGAAAAAAAAAAAAAATGTTGCTCTTTATTTTCTCCGATGGACCGAATTTTCCTTGTAAACTTCTATACTGGGAGGGAAAAAAAAGACCCAACCTTTAAGCTTGTCAATTCAAGGTTGACAAGCTTCCTTTTTTTTTTTTTCAGTTTGAAAAAAATAGTCACTTTTTTTGGGCCTCATTATTAGACGTGCAGGATCTTAGTTCTCCAACTGTGCCCCCTGCAATGGAAGCTCTGAGTCTTAACCACTGAACCACCAGGGAATGCCTATAAATAGTTACTTTTGAATAATACATTTTCTTTTGGGTAGGTGCAAAAATCTTTCACATTACTTTCCCCTTAACCTTGCTTCTCTTCCAAATAGTGTGTCTGGATGTACAGAAGGATTTGTGACCTTGTGGTGGGGAGGAGAGGAGAGGCCTCAGATCATTGCATGGTCTCAGGATGCAAACTTGTCCCTGTGGCAGAATGGCACCTCTGTGGACCGGTGGCCATCGAGGGCCCCTTTGAGATGTGGCCAGTATTATGTGGTCTCTGGGCAGCGTGCTGGTATCATCACTGAATCTGTGGTTTAGGTCATTTGCTCTACACACTGCTGCTGCTGCTAAGTCGCTTCAGTCATGTCCGACTCTTAGCGACCCCATGGACTGCAGCCCACTAGGCTCCTCCGTCCCTGTGATTCTCCAGGCAAGAATACTGGAGTGGGTTGCCTTTGCCTTCTCCAATGCATGAAAGTGAAAAGTACAGCCTCTTAATTGTCCTAGACTCATCTTTATTTCTGTGCTCTCTCACCAGGCTCCACTGCAGTTCACATCAGAGCCAGGACCACAGCTTCAGGCTGATCCGTCCACCGGCTTCTCTGTGTCACTGTTGAACAATCCACTGTATCAGCTTTTGTGCACGTGTGTTAAGTTGCCTCAGTCATGCCCGACTATGCACTGTAGTGCGCCAGGCAACTCTGTCCATGGGATTCTCCAGGCAAGAATACCGGAGTGGGTTGCCATCCCTCCTCCAGGGGATCTTCCCAACCCAGGGATGGAACCCAGGTCTCCCGCACTGCAGGCAGATTTTTAGCGTCTGAGGCACCAGGGAAGCCCATATCAGCTCTTAAGCTGAGTCAATCAGAAGCAGGGCACGAGCCCTTTCACAAAGCCCTTTCAGCTTTCTCCTCATGCTGTCTAACATATCATCCTCCTCTAGAAAGTTGCCCAGCAAAAAGGCACCAAAACACAGGGGTCTAACTCTCCTTTCCACCTTCAGAGCCACCACTCACGGTCCACTCCCTCTCTGTCTCTAAACGGACTTTCTCTACATCCTCCTGCTTCACTAGAAGAAGGTGGGCACTGAATGTCTCCATCTTAACGGCAGACAGGGGTGATCCTAACAATGTAAGCGGTCTTTCTCTGCAAGACGACCAGGAACTGGGGATTTACAAGATGTTTATCCCCCCCCCCCCAGTATTATTCCAATTTCTTTTTGAAGGAGCATGGCAAATACTCCCTAATTATATAAGCTATCAGTTCAGTTCAGTTCAGTTGCTCAGTCACGTCCGACTCTTTGCGACCCCGTGGACTTGTAGCACACAGGCCTCCCTGTCCATCACCAACTCCCGGAGTTCACCCAAACCCATGTCCATCGAATCGATGATGCCATCCAACCATCTCATCCTCTGTCATCCCCTTGTCCTCCCACCTTCAATCTTTCCCAGCATGAGGGTCCTTTCCCATGAGTCGGTTCTTCACATCAGGTGGCCAAAGTATTGGAGTTTCAGTTTCAGCATCAGTCCTTCCAGTGAATACTCAGGACTGATTTCCTTTAGGATGGACTCGTTTGATCTCCTTGCAGTCCAAGGGACTCTCAAGAGTCTTCTCCAACATCGCAGTTCAAAAGCATCCATTCTTCGGTGCTCAGCTTTCTTTATGGTCCATCTCGCACATTCATACATGACTACTGGAAAAACCATAGCCTTGACTAGATGGACCTTTGTTGGTAAAGTAATGTCTCTGCTTTTTAATATGCCGTCTAGGCTGGTCATAACTTTTCTTCCAAGGAGCAAGCATCTTTTAATTTCATGGATGCAGTCACCATCTGCAGTGATTTTGGATCCCCCCAAAATAAAGTCTGCCACTGTTTTCATTGTTACCCCATCTATTTGCCATGAAGTGATGGGACTGGATGCCATGATCTTAGTTTTCTGAATGTTGAGTTTGAAGCCAACTTTTTCACTCTCCTCTTTCACTTTCATCAAGAGGCTTTTTAGTTCTTCTTCGCTTTCTGCCATAAGGGTGGTATCATGTGCATATCTGAGGTTATTGATATTTCTCCTGGCAATCTTGATTCCAGCTTGTGCTTCATCCAGCCCAGCATTTTGCATGATGTACTCTGCCTATAAGTTAAATAAGCAGGGTGACAATATACAGACTTGATGTACTCCTTTCCCAATTTGGAACCAGTCTGTTGTTCCATGTCCAACTCTAACTGTTGCTTCTTTACCTGCATACAGATTTCTCAGGAGGCAGGTAAGGTGGTCTAGTATTCCTATCTCTTGAAGAATTATCCACAGTTTGTTGTGATCCACATAGTCAAAGGCTTTGGCATAGTCAATAAAGCAAAAGTAGATGTTTTTCTGGAACTGTCTTGCTTTTTTTGATGATCCAGTGGATGTTGGCAATTTGATCTTTGGTTCCTCTGCCTTTTCTAAACCCATCTTGAACATCCAGAAGTTCATGGTTCACGTACTGTTGAAGCCTGGCTTGGAGAATTTTGAGCATTACTTTGCTAGTGTGTGAGATGAGTGCAATTGTGCGGTAGTTTGAACATTCTTTGGCATTGCCTTTCTTTGGGATTGGAATGAAAACTGACCTTTTCCAGTCCCGTGGCCACTGCTGAGTTTTCCAGATTTGCTGGCACATTAAGTGCAGCACTTTCACAGCATCATCTTTTAGGATTTGAAATAGCTCAACTGGAATTCCATCACCTCCCCTACCTTTGTCCGTTAGTGTTAAAAATTTTTTATGACCATGGAGGAGAGAAAAAAGAAATTTGTGATTTCATATTTTAGGCTGTTCATTATTTAGGCCTTTGGGGAAAATAGAATTTCAAAATGACTTTCAAAAATTTTCCAATTTGAAGCTTGAGATAGGGAGAGTGCTTTCCGCTTCTTATTTGGAGAACTTTACCTCCATTTCTTTTTCATGTGGTTCTTTCCTCTCCTCTCTGTCTTTTCCAGATTCACTTAACTCTTCCAACAACAAAAGACTCACAGTTGCCTTGAATCTATGGGTAGTTGGAAAAACAAAAACATGGACACACCAAAGCTCCCATAGGAAGTGTGAACCTTACCTTTTGCATGCTTCCATTTTCTTTTCTTCCTTTGAAAACTGCTAAACATTGGTGAGAGGAATGTTTTGGATGCTTTGTAATATGTACAGAAATACAGTCTTAGATCTCAAGGATCTTCTACCTTCAACTTCTCTGCAGTAGAGGGTCAAAGAGATAACCAGGAATGTGATATGATACATTGTCTTTCCTATAAGCTGTGTTTACAAATGACATGGAAAAGACACTTTTGCAGTCTCCCTCCATGTTCTCATAACCAGTAAGATGTTTATAAATAACTACTTATTTGCACAAATAGGCTTGTTTATTGAGATATTCCTCAGATGCTTGAGAGTTTTTAATGTAAACAGTTCAGATATATAGAAATGCAAAGAAAATAATAAAAGTCTACTTTGTTGTTGTTTAGCTGCTAAGTTGTGTCTGACTCTTTTCAGACTCCATGGACTGTAGCCTGCTAGGCTCCTTCTGTCCATGAGATTTCACAGGTAAGAATACTGGAGTGGGTGGCCATTTCCTTCTCCAGGGGATCTTCCTGACCCAGGGGTCAAACTATGTACTTAACAGCAAATCTTAACATGTTGCCATGTTAGTTTCAGATTCTTTTCAGAGAAATAAAAATTACTATTATAGTTAAAGCAACCGTTTCATCATCTCATTTGCTTCCCTACTTTACCACAGGTAACCAGTGTCCAGAAGTCAGTATGTATCCCTTGTTTTTTGCTTAATGTTTTACTACACAGGTGTGGGTCCATAAGCAACATTATTATTTTTGTGTGTTTAAAATGTTATTGAGACGGTATCATGCTGTATTTAAACCTTTTCTTTGTATCATGCTATAAGTGTACTTTGCAACTCACTAATATAGAATTTATTTCTACTATCTTATTTTGCATGTTCTATTCATGTTTTTACTTCCTTTTCTGGATTTTCTCGGCTTCTATTAAGGTTTTATTTTTCCTTCACTTCTACTGGCTTGGACATTGCACATTTTAAAAAAATTAACCTTTATTTCTTATGGGAATAAAAAGAACTTTCTCTGGTAAACAGACAGGATTTCAGATTTATTTACATAATCGTTTATGCGATACAGAAAAAGTATCAGAAAACAAATTGTGCTCTTTTCTTATAGGCTTACACATTTTGAAATCCATCTTTTCTTCACTGTAATTATACAAAAGCTTTAAGTTTTTGTTTTATTTATTTTTCCCTTGGATTCTTTCTCTTTTGGTTAGAAGTTCATGGTTGTCAAGTATATTTTCTTCATAATAGTAAACTAACAAGAACTTAACTTTGCTTCTCTTTCATGCTTATATAACAATACTAAGTCGCTTCAGTCGTGTCGACTCTGTGAGACCCCATAGACGGCAGCCCACTAGGCTCTTCCGTCCCTGGGATTCTCCAGGCAAGAACACTGGAGTGGGTTGCCATTTCCTTCTCCAATGCATGAAAGTGGAAAGTGAAAGTGAAGTCACTGAGTCGTGTCCAACTCTCAGCAACCCCATGGACTGCAGCCCACCAGGCTCCTCCGTCCATGGGATTTTCCAGGCAAGAGTACTGGAGTGGGGTGCCATTGCCTTCTCCTATATAAATAACAATACACACTTTCTTTTTATTAATTCAGTGTTTACCCTTAAACTTATAACACGCACACTCAACCAGTCTAAGATATTGTCAGCCTCTTTCGAACAATATACAATCTTAGAAGCATCAATTCTCCCATCATTCATGTTATTATAGTAATTTGATTTCACCTTCTCAAAAACCCTCTCAACTTAGAAATAAGCATCTATATTCCTATAAATACTTGGTTTAATTTAGATTTACCAGTAACTTTTACTAATTTTTCTGTCCACAGTTAGTACTTATAGCCAATGTTTCTTCCTGGTTTCATTTTCCTTCATACTGAACTATACACTTGAGCATATTTTAAACAGCAATTTATTACTATTAAACTATTTTAATATTTTCTGAATATACATTAACTTCAGCCTCTTTCAAATGATACTTTGCGTACAGACTTCTTGACTATTTTTCCTTAACCATGTGGTGATCCCTGACATTTTATTGTTTTTTCTCTATTTTATTGATGAGAAATCTGCTGATAATGTATTATTGTTCACTTGTAAGAAATGTTTTTTATCTTGTTGCTTTTAAGATTCTCTCTTTTTCAGTTTTGTTCTGTGTTTCACTTTGTTTAGATGAAACATATGATATGTTTCATATAAAACATGTTTCATAAACATTTATATGTTTCATATGAAAATATATGATTTTTTTGTTCCTTGCTTGGGCCTCAGGGATTACCTCCTCATATATTGCTTCTTTGTTGTATTTTGTTTATTCTATCACTCTGGAGCTCCTTTTCAACAGCTACTGAGTCTTCTTTGGGATTTCCCTGGTAGTCCAGTGGTTAAGAATCTGCCTCCCAAGGCAGGGAATGCAGGCTCCATCCCTGGTTGGGGAACTGAGCCTGCGTATCACAATGAAGAGCTCACACAGACAAAATTTTTAAAAGCAAAATAAATAAAAATAAATAAATAAAAATGCATAGGGTCTTTTCATTCTGGCCTCATATCTCTTAATTTCTTTTTCATATTTTCTATCTCTTCATAATTATGTGATTTCCTAAGCTCTGTCTTCTACTTTATAATTTTCTCTTGATTTGTTTAAACTGTCCATGGGCTTTTTAATGTCAAAGAAATATATGTTTAATTTTTTAATGTTTGATTTCACTATTTTTGCAAATCTACCTGTTTGCTTTTATCATGTTCTCTTCTTCCATTATGGTTCTATTTTTTCAATCGTATAAATAATTTAAAACATTTATTTTATACTTTCAAGTTTTCCTGTTATTTCTAGTTCTTGAGATAGTTTTCCTGTTTGTTGGGCTTCCTAATCTCTCTCCTGATGGTGTGTTTCTTCATGTGATGTGTAATTTTTTGTTGTGAGCTCCTCATTAGTAGGGGATGTTTATTCTATGGAAATTCCCTGAAAGGGTCCTCACAGAAGACCATCCCCACAGCACAGTTTTAAATTTTCTAGTAGATTTGCATTCTCCATTGGTTTTTGGCATCTAGGGATTTTTCTCTTTCTAATATTTTATCAAGCATCTGTAAGCTTTTTTTCTATAGGTAAGACTGGATCATTCAGATTTAATGCACTAGCTTGCTGGAAATTACACATAGTCAAAAAGATGGGCTTTCTCTCTAATTTACAATTATGTAAAGAGAGACATGGCTAACTTAATATAAAGTAAAAATTATACATATGTGCAAAGTCTTATAACTATCAACTAAAATCTCATCATTTTAGTAATCCCTAGATTATTAAATTAGATTTGTTTCCTTTGTCTAGACTGTATTTCCTTTGTGTATATTTACATTGTGATGAGATTTGTAAAGTCAGTGGTGTTGGATAAAGCTTAGCAGTATTTTGTAAGAATTGGGTTTAATTCTGCTTAGTCAAATTTCTTGTTCAGTTGAGTTCAGTCACTCAGTTGTGTCCAACTCTCTACGACCCCATGGACTGCAGCACAAGAGGCCTCCCTGTCCATTACCTACTCACGGAGCTTGCTCAAACTCATGTCCATTGAGTCAGTGATACCATCCAACCATCTCATCTCATCCTCTGTTGGCCCCTTCTCCTCCCACCTTCAAGCATTCCCAGCATCAGGGTCTTTTCCAGTGAGTCAGTTCTTCACATCAGGCGGCCAAAGTATTGGAGATTCAGCTTCAGCATCAGTCCTTCCAATGAATATTCAGGATTGATTTCCTTTGAGATTGGTCGGTTTGATCTCCTTGCAGTCCAAGGGACTCTCAAGAGTCTTCTCCAACATTGCAGTTCAAAAGCATCCATTCTTCAGCACTCAGCTTTCTTTATGGTCCAACTCTCACATCCATATATGACTACTGGAAAGCCAAAGCTTTAACTAGACAGACCTTTGTTGGCAAAGTAATGTCTCTGCTTTTTAATACGCTGTCTAGGTTGGTCATAGCTTTTCTTTTAAGGAACAAGCGTCTTCTAGTTTCATGGCTGCAATCACCATCTGCAGTGATTTTTGAGCCCAAGAAAAGAAAGTCTGTCATCTATTTCTCATTAAGTGATGGGACCAGATGCCAGGATCTTAGCTTTCTGAATGTTGAGTTTTAAGCCAGCTTTTTCGCTCTTCTCTTTCACTTTCATCAAGAGGCTCTTTACTTCCTCTTAGCTTTCTGCTATAAGGGTGGTGTCATCTGTATATCTGAGGTTATTGATATTTCTCCCAGCAATCTTGAGTCCAGCTTGTGCTTCATCCAGCCCAGCATTTCGCATGATGTACTCTGCATACAAGTTAAATAAGCAGTGTGACAATATAAAACCTTGATGTACTCCTTTCCCTATTTGGAACCAGTCCGTTGTTCCATGCCCAGTTCTAACTGTTGCTTCTTGACCTGCCTACAGATTTCTCAGGAGACAGGTAAGGTGGTCTAGTATTCCCATTTCTTTAAGAATTTTCCACAGTTTTTTGTGATCCACCCAGTCAAAGGCTTTGGCATAGTCAATAAAGCAGATGTTTTTCTGAAACTCTCTTGCTTTTTCTATGATCCAATGGATGTTGGCAATGCAAATGTAGGAAGTCAAGAGTTACGTGGATTAACAGGCAAGTTTGCCCTTGGAGTACAAAATGAAGCAGGGCAAAGGCTAACAGAGTTTTGCCAAGAGAATGCACTGATCATAGCAAACACCCTCTTCCAACAACATGAGAGACTCTATACATGGACATCACCAGATGGTCCACACTGAAATCAGATTGATTATATTCTTTGCAACTAAAGATGGAGAAGCTCTATATATGGTCAGCAAAAACAAGACCAAGACCAGGATCTGACTGTGGCTCAGATGATGAATTCCTTATTGCAGAATTCAGACTTGAAGAAAGTAGGGAAAACCACTATACCATTCAAGTATGACCTAAATCAAATCCTTTATGATTATACAGTGGAAGTGAGAAATAGATTTAAGGAACTAGATCTGATAGAGTGCCTGAAGAACTATGGATGGAGGTTTGTGTCATTTAATAGGAGGTGGTGATCAAGACCATCCCCAAGAAAAAGAAATGCAAAAAGGCAAATTTCATGTAGTAAATAGTAAAGCATTGAAGATGAAGCCCATTGTTACAGCAAATATGTAATTTTAGTAAATAGAAATAAAGTTAGTAACACATTCAATGAGGAGAGGACAAACAGTTGGCTGAAAGAGCAATGGTATGAGATATGCAAAGCTGTGCCCTGGACTTTGCACTGCCTCTGTCTAGCTGTTTGACTGAGGGCAAGTCACTGGCGCTCCTAAGATCTTGGTCTCCTTATCTCTAAAGGGAGGTTGAGTGGGGCTGGTACCCTCTACATTTAAAAGTCTATAAATCTAGATAGTGCAGAGATAAAATTCTGACAGTGCTAAATAAAATGAACTGAGACAGAAAATCCGAGACAGAAACTGCTCTTTTCATTTATTTATTTTTTTCCAGTTTTTCCTTTCTTCATTCATTTAGATTTCACGTTTAAGGGATATCATATAGTATTTTTCATTCTCTACTTGACTTACCTTATTTAGCTTAAGGTACTCAAGGTCCATCCATGCTGTCAAACATCTTTTTTTTTTTTGACTGAAATATAGTATACAAAGTATAGTATAACACAAATATACAATGTTGTGTTAATTACATCATACAGCAAAGTGACTCAGTGATCATGTGCTCAGTCGCTCAGTCGTGTCGACCCTTTGTGACCCTGTGGACTATAGCCCTCCAGGCTCCTCTGTCCATGGGGTTTCTCCAGGCGAAAATACTGGAGTGGGTTGCCATGTCCTCCTCCAGGGGATCTTCCCGACCCAGGGATCAGACCTAGGTCTCCCGCATGGCAGATGGATTCTTTACCATCTGAGTCACCAGGGAAGCCCATTCAGTTATACATATATACATATATGTATATTCTTTTTCATATCCTTTTCCATTGTGATTTAACACAGGATATAGAATACAGTTCCCTGTGCTATACAATAGGACCTTGTTATTTGTCTACATTGCTCTTTTTAGACAGGGTGTAATAATTGGAAAATAAAGTGAAAAAATTGAAAAACAAAAAGTTGAAAAAATTTCTCAAACAGAACCTATCATGGATTTTAACTGTATAATTTAAAAGCTTAAGCCTCTACTTCTGCCACATTTTTCTCCCATGAAGAAATGATGCTTCAATAATCAGATATCTATATGAAAAAATAGAACTTTGACTTCCCTGGTGTTCCAGTGGTTAAGAACCCAGTGGACAAGACAAAGGACTTGGGTTTCATCCCTGGTCTGGGACGATCCCACACACCACAGGGCAACTAAGCCCATGTGTGCCTGCCACGACTACTGAAGCCCGCATGCTCTAGGGCCCATGTGCCTCAGCTTCTAAGCCCAAGTATCTGGAGTCCATGTTCTGCAACAAGAGAAGCCCCTGCTCACCACAACTAGAGGAAGCCCACCCACAGCAATGAAGACCCAGTGCAACCAAAATTCAAATAATTAATTAATTAAAAATTTAAAAAGAACCTGACCCATATCTTACACAAAGATCAATTCAAAATGGATCATAAACCAAACTATATAACCTACAACTATAAAAAATCTAGAAGAAAACACATGAGAAAATCTTTGTGACCTTGGATGAAGCAAAGATTTCTTAGATACCACACCAAAAGCAGAGACACAAAAAAGATTTGGTAAATTGAATTCATCAAAATTAAACACTTCTCTCTGAAAGATACAATTAACAAAATTAAAAGGCAAGCCAAAGGCTAGGTAACAATGTTTGCAAAGCATATATCTGATAAAGGACTTGAATCTAGAATCCATAAGGAATTCTCAAAACTTAATAATAAAATAAGTAACCTCTCCCTCCCATACACCAGTGGGCAAAAGATTTAAACAGATATTTCACCAAAGAGGATACACAGACTATAAATAAATACATAAAATATTGTCAACATCATTCCATAGAGATATGCAAGTTACAACCACAATGACATCTGACTACTATCTATTAGAACGGTAAATCAAACAAGCAGTCAAATTGACGATATCAAGTCCTAGCAAGAATGGAAAGCAACTGGAATTCTCATACATAGCTGGTAGAAGTGCAAAATGGATCAGTCACTTTGGAAAAATGGTTTGGCAGTTTCTTGTAAACATACATTTATCATTTGACCTAGCAATTCCACTCCTATATATTCACTCAAGAAAAAAGAAGCTATAAGGACACTCAAAAATCTATGCCAATGTTTATGGTGACTTTGTGCATAATCACCAAAAACTGGAAACAACATAAATTTCCTGAATTAATGAACTGATAAATAAATTGCGATACATCCATAGATCAAAATACTACTCAACAATATAAAGGATTACATAATTGGATGTGAGAGTTGGACTGTGAAGAAGGCTGAGCACCGAAGAATTGATGCGTTTGAACTGTGGTGTTGGAGAAGACTCTTGAGAGTCCCTTGGACTGAACGGAGATCCAACCAGTCCATTCTGAAGGAGATCAATCCTGGGATTTCTTTGGAAGGAATGATGCTGAAGCTGAACTCCAGTACTTTAGACACCTGATGTGAAGAGTTGATTCATTGGAAAAGACTCTGATGCTAAGAGGGACTGGGGGCAGGAGGAGAAGGGGACGACACAGGATGAGATGGCTGGATGGCATCACTGACTCGATGGACGTGAGTCTGAGTGAACTCTGGGAGATGGTGATGGACAGGGAGGCCTGGCGTGCTGCGATTCACGGGGTCGCAAAGAGTCTGACACGACTGAGCGACTGAACTGAACTGATAGCTGAATCTTAAGGTAATTACGCTGAATGAAAGAAGCCAGACTAGAAAAGAGTACATACTGTCTGATTCCTTTCGTATAATATTTTGGAATAGGCAAAACTATGGACAGAAAACAAGTGGTTGCCAGCATCCAGAGGTGAAGGAAGTGACTGACCCACAGAGGAGCACAAGGGAACTTGTTGGAATAGTGTAACTATCTTATATCTTTACTATAGTAGCGGTTATATACCACATGCACTCATCAAAAAATGCATTCAACTATACACTAAAGGGTTTACCTGGTGGCTCTGAGGTAAGGAATCCACCTGCAATGCAGGAGATGAGGGTTCGATCCCTGGGTGGGGAAGATCCCCTTGAGGAGGGCATGTCAACCCACTCCAGTATTTTTGCCTGGAGAATCCCATGGACAGAGGAGCGTGGTGGGCTACAGTTCACAGGGTTGCAAAGAGTCAGACACAATTAAAGTGACTGAGCATGCATGCATATATACACTAAAAATAATACTTTCTACCATTTAGAAATTAGGGCTCAATAAAATTTACCACATCCCCAAAATCTTATACACAGGCTCTATCACAGATTTTAATGGTCATATTTAAAAAGTATAGTTCCTCTCTTTCTCCTATGAAGAAATTGTATCATAACTGAGAAATCAATAAGGACAATAAAACTTTAAAAGTTAGAATGTAAAATACTTATGATGCAAAATCTTTGTGCTTTGAAATAAGTAACATTAAATATGTACAATATTTAAATGTTTACTTATGTAATTTCAATCTTTTTTACTTTTTGATTTTGTGAGTTAAATGTAAATAGAATGTTTTGTTTTTGTTTTCTTCCTAGAGATATAGTACTGTTTCATTTTTTTCTTCAAATAATGTTGATGCTGGAGTTTCTCAGATAAACCCAGCTTGCCACCTTCAGGCAAGTGAAAGATTTACAGAGATGGTCACTAGAGATAAAATATTAATTTTGCAGATTTCTCAGTCATCTGTAATTAATAATATCTTGGTCAGTCTATTAGTGTCTTTGTGAGATTTCCTCTATCCAAAATCTTTCCCTGGCATTTACTGAAATCTTTCCAACTTTCAAAGCTCAGTTCAAATAGCATTAACTCCAAAAAATCTCTGATCACTCTAGCTAGTTTTTCCTCCTGTAATTATTTAGCTCCTTGACTACTTGAAGGTAATGAAGGTATTTTTAGGCCTCTGTATGGCTATTAAGAAGGGTGAATAATATGGTTGTGCTTTCTAATACTTACTGAACGGACACATGAATGAATGAACAGGAAGTTAGAGTACTCTGAGCTTTTTAAAAAAATATATATTNATTTATTTATTTTTGGCTGTTTTGGGTCTTAGTGGTGGCATGCAGGATCTTCATTGTGGTGTGTGGACTCTAGTTGTGGCACACGAACATGTGGGATCTTAGTTCCCTCAGGGACTGAACCCCCGTCTCCTGCATTGGAAGGCAGATGGGAAGCCCCTCAATGAGCTTTTATTTGAAAGAGTTCCTGTTTTATTGATCGAATAATGGGAATGCCACATATTCATGCATGATTATTACATATATATGTAAAATATCAATTTTCATTGACAGTGACTAAAAGTGTCACACGTTTTATTAGCCTCTGTATGAAATAAAATTTAAAACAAATTTCTTCACCACACGGCATGTGGGAACTTAGTTTCCTAATCAGGGATCAACTCTCAATCCCTGCATTGGAAACACAGGGTCTTAAAAGACTACCAGGGAAGTCCTTCAATTAAATATTATTGATGAATGATTAATGACTGCTTGGTAAGTGGCCTCGTGATACTTATCAAATCTTAATATATGCACACTGAAAAAATTACAAAGAGAAGAAAGTAGGATGATGTTGATTTTCCACTTTTGAACTGAAGGGTTCAGAAAGAGTTCAGTCACTCAGTCATGTTTGACTCTTTGTGACCCCATGGACTGCAGCACGCCAGGCCTCCCTGTCCATCACCAACTCCCGGAGTTTACTCAAACTCATGTCCATTGAGTCGGTGATGCCATCCTCTGTCATCCCCTTCTCCTCCTGCCTTCAATCTTTCCCAGCACCAGGGTCTATAAATTCAACTGTTTTCCTCAAAATGCCTAAATCACTAGCATCTACAGAAATGTTAATAGAATAAATAACAGTGGCATAGGGTCCACCACCTCACTTATAAAATTCTCTATTGTTTCTGTCTAACTGTCTGGTTTAGGGAGTGAGGTTCTTATGTCTCCATTCTCTGCAAAACATACAAGCTTCCCTCTCACTTTCCAGGCCTACATGCATCCAGGACTGCTAAGTGACTAACTGGTCATAGTTTTGGCTTTTAACTTATTTTTAAAGGAGGAATGGTCCATACTTCAGGTGGCTCATCTTGAATGCCTGCCACTAGGACTTTCTAGTGAAAGATCCTTTTTCTCTTGGTTACTTTGAGGGCTCCTTATTCCTTCAATCATTTCTTCTTTTCTCCTTACATTCTCTCTTCTCTCTGCCCTCTTGAGGTTCAGTCTTACCTGCCTGAGAGAAGCAATAACCAGTTCTTCAAGCATACACAGAAATCTCTGATCTAGGCCTCTAAGTCGGCCGTGTACTTATGTCTTTGTTTCTTCTCTGGTGAGGACTGGAGCAGAAGAAAACTCTTTTGGTTTACAAGAAAGACAGAAATAAAGGAGAGAGACAGAGAGGAATAATCAGATTCATATTTGGGGATACAAAATTGTCACAAATGCAGATGTATTACACCTACTTTGACTAAAAGTTTGTTCTCCCTCTTCTAGCCCTGCATTCATTCTCAAGACGTGAATGTACTTTTTCTCCCTCATCACTACCTCTGTGTTTTCAAGTCTCCTAAAGACACCCTATAATCACACCCCCAACAATTTCACTGACCATGAATCATCACGCATATACTGTATCAGCAGCAGCCTTTTCTGGCTATTCTCTTCTCTCCTTTCATTTACCTTCCTTGATTCTAATCAAACATCTTCAAGTGCATTAAGTACATTTTTCAGTGTGCTCTCTAATTCTTCTCCCGCCCACTTACAGTCTGGCTCTTATCTACTTCTCTTTACCACAACAACTATTGGTTTGGTCAAATTCATGGATTAAAAAAAAAAAATCCACGGACTTTGACACTATCGCTCCCTCTCTTTCTTGACTTTCTGTTATGATTAACATTCAACATATTGCCATTTGTCTGGTGTATTTTTTACTTTCTGGATTTTACTGTATTAATATCTGTGACAATTTTTCTTTCTGTACCACTTGTTTCTTTTAAATTATAACCATGGTTCTTTACTCTCCTGTCTTTCTGAAAAGGATTTAAAAATTGTGCGTGTGTGTGTTAGTTGCTCAGTCATGACTGACTCTTTGCGACCTCATGGACTGTAGCCCTCCAGGCTCTTCTGTCCATGGGATTCTCCAGGCGAGAATACTGGATTGGGCTGCCATCTCCTTCTCCAATTTAAAAATTAGATTCCATTTTTGTAAGTCTTTTTTTCCCCCTGCACTAAGGACTGAACCTGAGCCCTCTGCAGTGGAAGTGTAAGGTCTTAACCACTGACCGCCAGGGAAATCCCTGTAAATATTGAAAACTGAGACTCCTTCCTGTCTTTTGAATGCTCAGAAGTACATTGTATAGATTCAAGAACATTTTGAAAGACTGCTTATTAATCAATAGCAGCCAGGTGCAAGTCATAGTTCTCACACTTTTT
>SJYQ01023096.1:9501-22246 GCA_006410935.1 Redunca redunca
TTTCTCAAGAGGCAGGTCAGGTGGTCTGGTATTCCCATTTCTTTCAGAATTTTCCACAGTTTATTGTGATCCACACAGTCAAAAGCTTTGGCATAGTCAATAAAGCAGAAATAAATGTTTTTCTGGCACTCTCTTGCTTTTTCCATGATCCAGCGGATGTTGGCAATTTGATCTCTGGTTCCTCTGCCTTTTCTAAAACCAGCTTGAACATCAGAGAGTTCACAGTTCATGTATTGCTGAAGCCTGGCTTGGAGAATTTTGAGCATTACTTTACTAGCATGTGAGATGGGTGCAATTCTGCGGTAGTTTGAGCATTCTTTTGCATTGCCTTTCTTTGGAATTGGAATGAAAACTGACCTTTTCCAGTCCTGTGGCCACTGCTGAGTTTTCCAAACTTGCTGACATATTGAGTGCAGCACTTTCACAGCATCATCTTTCAGGATTTGAAACAGCTCAACTGGAATTCCATCACCTCCACTAACATTGGTTTCTATGTGTTGATTTTATATCCCACAACTTTACTATTCATTGATTAGCTCTAGCCTGACTTCAGGCTCTACTACAAAGCCACAGTCATCAAGGCAGTATGGTACTGGCACAAAGACAGAAATATAGATCAATGGAACAAAATAGAAAGCCCAGAGATAAATCCACACAGCTATGGACATCATTCTCCGAAAGTAAAGTTGTGGGATATAAAATCAACACATAGGAACCAATGTTCATCTGCCTTTTGGAAAATCCTGGAGCCCTTAAGAGTTATGCTAAATTTGCTCTGCCTGTGGTCTAATCAACAGACCAAAACTCATGATGACTGCATATCTGTTTACAGCCCACTATTGAGACCTACTGCTCAGGAAAAAAAAAAAAAATTCTCTCAAAATACTAATGCTTATTAACACTGCAGCTGATCTCTCAAGAGCTCTGATGACGTAAAGTGAGTTTCATGTTGTTCCCATGCCTGCTAACACAACATTCATTCTGTAGCCCATAGATCATGGAGTTATTTCAACTCTTGAGTTTTATTATTTTAGGAAAAAATGGGTAAGGATACAGCTGCCATAGCTAAGAATTCCTTTAATGTGTCTGGGAAAAGTAAGTTGAAAATCTTATGGAAGAATTCACCATTTTAGATGTGTTAAGAACGTTTGTGATTCATGGGAAGTGATCAAAATAATAACATTAGCAAGAGTTTGGGAGAAGCCAATTTCAACTCTCCTGGATTACTTTGAGGGGTTCAAGACTTCAGTGAAGGGAGTAACTGGAGATATAACTGAATTGCTGCAATCTTGTGATAAAACATTAAGGGATAAGAAGTTAGTTCTTATGGATAAGCCAAGAAAGTGGTTTCTTGAGGTGGAATCTACTCCTGGTGAAGATGCTGTGAAGACAGTAGAAATGACAAGAAGGATTTTGAATAAGACATAAACTTAGGTGATCAGGCAGCAGCAGGGTTTGACAGGATTGACTCCAGTTTTAAAAGAAGTTTTAGTGTGGGTAAATAACTATAAAACAGCATTAAATGTTTCAGAAAGGAACATTTATAAACGTTGTGAAAGGAAGAGTCAATTGATATGGCAAACTTTATTACTGTCTTATTTTAACAAACTGTCACAGCCACCCCAGCCTTCAGCAACCACCCTGATCAGTCAGCAGCCATCAACACTGAAGCAAAACCCTCTCTCAGCAAAAAGATTACAATTCACTGAAGCCTCAGATAAAGGTTAATATTTTTTAAAGTTTTTTATTTCTCATGAACATTCTTTTAGATATAATGCTGTTGCACACTTAAGATATTAGAGTTTAATGTGAATATAACTTAATGCGTGGGGAAACAAACAAAAAAACTTGTGTGATTCACATTATTGAGATACTTCCTTTATTTAAAGCGATGGTTTGGAACCAAACTTGCAATTCTCTGAAGTATCAGTTCAGTTCAGTCGCTCAGTCGTGTCCGACTCTTTGTGACCCCGTGAACTGCAGCACGCCAGGCCTCCCTGTCCATCACCATCTCCCGGATGTCACTCAAACTCACGTACATCAAGTTGGTGATGCCATCCAGCCATCTCATCCTCTGTCGTCCCCTCTTCCTCCTGCACCCAACCCCTCCCAGCACCAGAGTCTTTTCCAGTGAGTCAACTCTTTGCATGAGGTGGCAAAGGACTGGAGTTTCAGCTTCAGCATCATTCCCTCCAAAAAACACCCAGGGCTGATCTCCTTTAGAATGGACTGGTTGGATCTCCTTGCAGTCCAAGGGACCCTCAAGAGTCTTCTCCAACACCACAGTTCAAAAACATCAATTCTTCGACACTCAGCTTTCTTCACAGTCCAACTCTCACATCCATACATGACCACTGGAAAAATGATAGCCTTGACTAGACGGACCTTTGTTGGCAAAGTAATGTCTCTGCTTTTCAATATGCTATCCAGGTTGGTCATAACTTTCCTTCCAAGGAGTAAGCGTCTTTTAACTTCATGGCTGCAGTCAAAAATACCTGTATTTTATTTTTTGGTAAAAGCTTATCCAGGGGAATTTGAACAGTGTTTGCTCTGGCCTTTCTTATTGTTAAAATTTTTATATAATCAACAAACTTTTAAAATTGAAATATAATTGAAAACACATTGTGGTATTTTCAAATATATAACATAATGATCCAAAATATATTATACAATGGTCACAGTGATTAGTAACCATCTGTCTCCATATAAAGTTATTAGAATAGTATTAATCATATTCCTTATACTGTATATTACATCTGTGTAGCTTAATATCATAACTCTCAATAGAACTTTGTACCTCTTAATTCCATTCACCTATTTCTCCCATCATCTCCGCCCCACTCCTCAATGGCAGCTGTTGTTTGTTCTCTGTGTCTATGATTCAGTATTTTTTGTGTGTATGTTTGTTTGCTTTACTTTTTAGAGTCTACATATAAATAAGATCATGTATTAGTCATCTTTTATTATCTGAATTTTTTTCATTTAACAGTCTCATCTAGACTCACCCATGTGTTCACAATGTCAAGGTTTTAATGGCACCGCACTCCAGTACTCTTGCCTGGAAAATCCCACGGACAGAGTAGCCTGGTAGGCTGCAGTCCATGGGGTTGTTAAGAGCCAGACATCACTGAGTGACATCCCTTTCACTTTTCACTTTCATGCATTGGAGAAGGAAATGGCAACCCACTCCAGTGTTCTTGCCTGGAGAATCCCAGGGACGGGGGAGCCTGGTGGGCTGCCATCTATGGGGTCGCACAGTCAGACACAACTGAAGCGACTTAGCAGTAGCAGTATAGCTGTATAATATTCCACTGATTATGTATTTTCCTTATCTATTCATTTACTGATGTACACTTAGGCTGAGTCCATATTTTGATTATTATAAATAATGTTACAATAAACATAGGGTGCATATATCTTTTCAAAATACTGTTTTTGTTTTCTTTAGGTCAATAACCTAGAGTGAAATTGCTGGATTCTATGGTAATTCTTTTGCTTTTTCCATGATCTAGCAGATGTTGGCAATTTGATCTCTGGTTCCTCTGCCTTTTCTAAAACCAGCTTGAACATCTGAAAGTTCATGGTTCACCTACTGCTGAAGCCTGGCTTAGACAATTTTGAGCATTACTTTACTAGCGTGTGAGATGCATGCAATTGTATGGCAGTTTGAGCAATCTTTGGCATTGCCTTTCTTTGGGATTGGAATGAAAACTGACATTTTCCAGTCCTGTGGCCAATGCTGAGTTTTCCACATTTGCTGGCATATTGAGTGCAGCACTTTCACAGCATCATCTTTCAGGATTTGAAACAGCTCAACTGGAATTCCATCACGTCCACTAGCTTCGTTCATAGTGATGCTTTCTAAGGCCCACTTGACTTCACATTCCAGGATGTCTGGTTCTAGGTGAGTGATCACACCATTGTGATTATCTTGGTCATGAAGATCCTTTTTGTACAGTTCTTCTGTGTATCCTTGTCCCCTCTTCTTAATATCTTCTGCTTCTGTTAGGTCCAGACCATTTCTGTCCTTTATTGAGCCCATCTTTGCATGAAATGTTCCCTTGGTATCTCTAATTTTCTTGAAAACATCTATTTCTGCTTTATTGACTGTGCCAAAGCCTTTGACTGTGTGGATCACAATAAACTGTGGAAAAGTCTGAAAGAGATGGGAATACCAGACCACCTGACCTGCCTCTTGAGAAACCTATATGCAGGTCAGGAAGCAACAGTTAGAACTGGACATGGAACAACAGACTGGTTCCAAATAGGAAAAGGAGTATGTCAAGGCTGTGTATTGTCACCCTGCTTATTTAACTTATATGCAGAGTACATTATAAGAAACGCTGGACTGGAAGAAGCACAAAGTAGAATCAAGATTGCTGGGAGAAATATCAATAACTTCAGATATGCAGAGGACACCACCCTTATGGCAGAAAGTGAAGAGGAACTAAAAGGCCTCTTGATGAAAGTGAAATTGGAGAGTGAAAAAGTTGGCTTAAAGCTCAACATTCAGAGAACAAAGGTCATGGCATCTGGTCTCATCACTTCATGGGAAATAGATGGGGAAACAGTGGAAACAATGTCAGACTTTATTTTGGGGGGCTCCAAAATCACTGCAGATGGTGACTTCAGCCATGAAATTAAAAGACGCTTACTCCTTGGAAGGAAAGTTATGACCAACCTAGACAGCATATTCAAAAGCAGAGACGTTACTTTGCCGACTAAGGTCCATCTAGTCAAGGCTCTGGTTTTTTCAGTAGTCATGTATGGATGTGAGAATTGGACTGTGAAGAAAGATGAGCGCTGAAAAATGGATGCTTTTGAACTGTGGTGTTGGAGAAGACTCTTGAGAGTCCCTTGGACTGCAAGGAGATCCAACAAGTCCATCCTAAAGGAGATCAGTCCTGGGTGTTTTTTGGAAGGAATGATGGTAAAGCTGAAACTCCAGAACTTTGGCCACCTCATGCGAAGAGTTTACTCATTGGAAAAGACTCTGATGCTGGGAGGGATTGGGGGCAGGAGGAAGAGGGGATGGCAGACAATGAGATGGCTGGATGGCATAACGGACTCGATGGATGTGAGTTTGAGTGAACGCTGGGATATGGTGATAGACAGGGAGGCCTGGCATGCTGTGATTCATGGGGTTGCAAAGAGTCGGACATGACTGAGGGACTGAACTGAGCTGAACTGAGAGTGGGATCTAGGATGACATCTCCAATTCAGACGCAGTCATATTTCTGCACTGGAATTTAAGTGGGAGAAGGGCTTCCCTGGTGGCTCAGATGGCAAAGAATCTGCCTGCATTGCAGAAGATGCAGGTTCAATCCCTGGCTTGGGAAGAATCTCTGGAGAAGGAAATGGCTACCCACTCCAGTATTCTTTCCTGAAGAACTCCGTGGAGAGATGAGCCTGGCAGGCTACAGTCCATGGGGTTGCAAAGAGTTGGATAAGACTGTGTGGGAGACTTGGGTTTGGTCTCTGGGCTGGGAAGATCCCCTGGAGAAGGGAAAGGCTGCCCACTCCAGTATTCTGGCCTGGAGAATTCCATGGACTGTATAGTCCATGGGGTCACAAAGAGTCCGACACAGCTGAGTGACTTTAAAGAAGAAAGAAAATAATGACTAACACTTTCGCTTTCATAAATAGGCTTATATCATTTTAGGTCAGTTTTCATTGCTCATTATGCAAAATGTGTTATTCTTGGAGCTTTTTGGATTTCCAGTTTGGAGGAAAGATGTTGTACATGTGTATCTGGCACATAATAAACTAAGTAGAAACTCAACACATTTTGTCTTTAAGGTTTATCCTCTCATTTTCATTACATTTGGAGGGAATGACACTGAAGCTGAAACTCAAGTACTTTGGCCACCTCATGCGAAGAGTTGACTCATTGGAAAAGACTCTGATGCTGGGAGGGATTGGGGGCAGGAGGAGAAGGGGACGACAGACGATATGGCTGGATGGCATCACTGACTCGATGGACGTGAGTCTGAGTGAACTCCGGGAGTTGGTGATGGACAGGGAGGCCTGGCGTGATGTGATTCATGGGGTGTCAAAGGGTTGGACATGACTGAGTGACTGAACTGAACTGAAAAGATAGATAGAGAGAGAGAGAGATAGGCTTTTCTGGTGTCTCAGTGATAAAGAATCCACCTGCCAGTGCAGGAGATAACAGATTGATTCCTGAGTAAGGAAGATTCCCTGGAGAAGGAAATGGCAACCCATTCCAGTATTCTTACCGGGGAATGCCATGGACAAAAGAGCTAGGCAGACTATAGTCCATGAGGTCACAAAGAGTCAGACAAAAGTTAATGACTAAAACAAAAAATATAAATATGTATAAATATAGTAATATATATATATGTTTGTTTGTATATATACATACATCACTTTTTTATCCATTCTTTTATTAATGGACACTTGAGTTGCTTCCCTATCTTGCCTATTATAAATAGTGTTGCTTTGACTATTGGGGTGCATTGTAGCTGGTCAGTTGCTAAGTCATGTCCAACTCTTTGTGAGCCCGTGAACTGCAGCACACCATGCTTCCCTGTCCTTCACTATCTTCCTGAATTTGTTCAAATCATGTCCATTGAGTCAATGATGCCATCCAACCAGCTCATCCTCTGGTGCCCATTCTCCACTTGCCCTCAGTCTTTCTCAGCATAAAGTTATTTTCCAATGAGTCAGCTGTCTGCATCAGGTAACCAAGGTATTGGAGTTTCAACTTCAGCATGAGTCCTTCCAATGAATATTTAGGGTTGATTTCCTTTAGGAATGACTGGTTTGATCTCCTTGTGGTCCAAGGGACTCTCAAGAGTCTTCTCCAGAGCCACCATCAATTCTTCAGTGCTAACCCTTCATTATGGTCCAACCCGCACATCCATACATGACTATTGGCAAAACCATAACTTTGACTATATGGACCTTTGTTGGCAAAGTGATGTCTGTGGTTTTTAAAACACTCTCTAGGTTTGTCATAGCTTTTCTTCCAAGGAGCAAGTGTCTAAAAATAGAACTACCATGTTTCCCAGCAATTTCATTCTTGGCTATATATCTATAAAAAAAAAAATAGTAAATAAAAACAAAAAATTGAAAAGATACATGCACCCCAATTTATATTTAGAAAAGGATTTAGAAAAGGCAGAGGAACAAGAGATCAAATTGCCAACTCTGCAGTTTCCCTTTTCTCTACGTCCTCACCAACANAATTTATGTCAAAGAGTATTCTGGCTATGTGTTCTAGGATTTTTATGGTTTCAGGTCTTACATTTAGGTCTTTAATTTATTTGGGGCTCATCTTTTATATGGTATGAAGAACTTTTCTAATCTCATTGTTTTACAAGTAGCTGTCCAGTTTTCCCTGTACAGCTTATTAAAGAGATATTTTTTCATTGCATATTCTTAACTTCTTTGTTATAGTTTAATTGGCCATAGGTGAATGGCTTTATTTCTGTGCTCTCTATTCTGTTCCATTGATCTATTTATATGTATCTGTGTTTGTGCCAGTACCATGCTGTTTTGATTACTGTAGCTTTGTAATATGGTCTGAAGTCTGAAAGGCTGCTACCTCTAGCTCTGCTCTTTTTTTTCTCAAGATTGCTTTCACAATTCAAGGTCTTTTGTGCTTCCATATAGATTTTAGGATTATTTGTTCCAGTTTTGTGAAAAATACCATGAGTATTTTGACAAGGATTGCATTAAATCTGTAGGTTGTTTTGGGTAGTATAAGTATTTTAATATTCTTCCAGTCCAAGACCATGGGATTCTTTTTCATTTCTTTGTATTATGCATTTCCCTCTATCAAGGTTTTGTAGTTTTCAGAACATAACATCCTAAGTTAAGTTTATTGGAGAAGGCAATGGTACCCCACTCCAGTACTCTTGCCTGGAAAATCCCATGGATGGAGGGGGCCTGGAAGGCTGCAGTCCATGGGGTCGCTGAGGGTCAGACACGACTGAGTGACTTCACTTTCACTTTTCACTTTCATGCATTGGAGAAGGAAATGGCAACCCACTCCAGTGTTCTTGCCTGGAGAATCCCAGGGACGGGGGAGCCTGGTGGGCTGCCGTCTATGGGGTCACACAGAGTTGGACATGACTGAAGCAACTTAGTTTTTCCAGTCTGTTAAAGTGAGCATATAAAAAGTGCCCTTCTTTTGAAATTTGTATTGGTAGGAAGAGAAATTACATCAGAAGACTAAAGATAAAACAGAGCTTTTTAGAGGAAAAAATGTTTTTTGGCTGGACTTCTATTTTTTATATGAATTAAAATTTTAAATCATCCAACATTTGATATTTAGACAGGGCAGATAGGACAAAATGATGAAAATTAGTCACTGTGCATATATTTCTCCAAGTAGGTAATTTTCTGAAACAATATTTCAGGTATAACTTTCAGCTAAATATTTAATGTCAGTTTGCTTGGCTTTCCTGTTGGTTGTAAAATATTTCATAATGGACTCATGTGGTTTTTGATCAAATATTAATCCATTATATTATAAATATTTAGTTGGCACCTGACAGGTAATAAACAGTTTATTAGAGTTCAAGAAATTTTTAAAAATGAAACATGATACCCTCTCAAAGAGCTCAAAATCTTTTGCGTGCGCAGTTTTATTAAAACAAAAATTTTGAAAATTCGCTATAAGGGTTAATTTTAAAGTCGTAATCTTTTCCCTAATTATATCAGCTATTGTAATTAAGTCCACCTGTCTCTTGACTCCTGGCAGAAAATCATTGTGCAGTCATCTTGGAAATATAATTGTTCTTCACTTAGATCAGTCCAGACATACTCAGAAATCGATCGACACAGCCTTTTATATTCCTCTTAATGACCTTGATATTTTTATATTTATACTTACCACAAAAGTTTTCATTCCTTTTATTTTCCAGAAATATTTTATATAAATAAATTAATAAGATGCGTGTTATAAAAATGCAACAAATTAAAATTGTCTTTGGTTTATGATAAAATCATAAACCAGCAACCAAGGTCATCTTAACAATGAGGCTAGTGAAAGAGCATGTGCAAAGATCAGACAATACGTTTTTCCAAGAGTCACTTGAGTATTCTTACATTATCATTTGTATAAATAATATAAAAACTGTGTTTTGAACATTTTCAGGGGAAATTTTTTGCTGTTTTTGTAGAATCACATGTTGTTCAAACTCACAACAGCTTCTGTTCAGATCATTTTTCCTTCCAGTTTTATTGAAATATAATAAACATGCAGCTCTAAGTTGAAGGCTTACAGGATAATGATTTGACTTACATATATCATGAAATAATTACCACAGTGAGTTTAGTGAATATCTATCATCTTATCTACAGATACAAAATTAGAAACTTTTTTTCTTGGGATTAGAACTCTAACAATTTGTTCTCTAAACAGCTTTCATATATAACATATGGCAGTATTAATTATATTAATCATGTTGTACATTATATCCCTAGTACATATTTATCTTACACTGGAAGTTTGTACCTTTTGACTTTCTTCATCCAATTCCCCTTGTCCCCACTCTCCATCTCTAGTAACCACAAATCTGATCTTTTTTTCTATTGATATGACTGCTTGTTTCTAAAGTATAATTGACCTACAACACTATGTTAGTTCCTGGTGCACAATATAATGTTTCAATATTTCTATACATTTCAAAATAATCACCACAGTTAAGTCTAGTTGCCATCTGTCATCATACAAAGATGTAACATAGTTATTGACTATATTGCCCACACTGTGCATTTCATATTCATGACCTATATATTTTGCAACCAGAAGTTTGTATCTCTTTATTCTAAGTCACAACAGCTTTTGTTCACAAAATTTTATAAAAAGTAAAAGCAAAATAATTTGGTTCTATGGAAATGAAGCAGTCAGGAAGGCTCACTTTTTTTTAAAAATTGATGTATAGTTGATTTATAGCATTTGTAAATTTCTGCTGTGCAGCAAAGTGATTCAGTTATACAAGTGTATACATTATTTTTATATTATTTTCTGTTATGGTTTATTTCAGGACATTGAATATATTTTGCTATGCTATTCAGTAAGACTAGTAGCTTGCATATGCTAACCCCAGCCTCCCAGTTCATCCCTTCCCTACCCTCCTTCCCCTTTGGTGTCTACAAATCTGTTCTCCATGTCAATGAGGAAGATTCAGATTTTCACACCCAAAAGTCCTTGTTAGTTTACTAAGGCCTAATAGTCCTTTTCCCAGTGTCTCTGTGGTAAAGAATCTGCCCACCAATGCAGAAGGTTGACATTCATTGACATTCTTCTTCCTCATCCACAAATCTACAAATCCAAGCCCTATTTATCTACTTTCTTCAGTTCAGTTCAGTCGCTCAGTCCTGTCTGATTATTTGTGACCCCATGGACTGCAGCTGGAGAAGGCGATGGCACCCCACCCCAGTACTCTTGCCTGGAAAATCCCATGGACTGAGGAGCCTGGTGGGCTGCAGTCCATGGGGTCATGAAGAGTCGGACATGACTGAGGGACTTCACTTTCACTTTCATGCATTGGAGAAGGAAATGGCAACCCACTCCAGTGTTCTTGCCTGGAGAATCCCAGGGACGGGGGAGCCTGGTAGGCTGCCATCTATGGGGTCGCACAGAGTCGGACATGGCTGAAGCGACTTAGCAGCAGCAGCAGCATGGACTGCAGCATGCCAGGCTTCCTTGTCCATCACCAACTCCCAGAGCTTACACAAACTCACATCCATCGAGTCAGTGATGCCATCCAACCATCTCATCTTCTGTTGTCCCCTTCTCCTCCTGCCCCCAACCCCTCCCAGCATCAGGGTCTTTTCCAATGAGTCAACCCTTCGCATCGGGTGGCCAAAGTATTGGAGTTTCAGCTTCAGCATCAGTCCTTCTAATGAACATTCAGGACTGATTTCTTTTGGGATTGACTGGTTGGATCTCCTTGCAGGCCAAGGAACTCTTAAGAGTCTTCTCCAACACCACAATTCAAAAGTATCAATTCTTTAGCACTCAGCTTTCTTTATAGTCCAACTCTCACAACCATGCATGACTACTGGAAAAACCAAAGCTTTGACTAGACAGACTTTTGTTGGCAAAGTAATGTCTCTGCTTTTTAATATGCTGTCTAGGTTGGTCATAGCTTTTCTTCCAAGGAGGATCTTTTAATTTCATGGCTGCAGTCACCATCTGCAGTGATTTTGGAGCTTAAGAAAATAAAGTTTCTCAGTTTCCATTGTTTCCCCATCTATTTGCCATGAAGTAATGGGACCTGATGCTATGATCTTTGTTTTTTGAATGCTGAGTTTTAAGCCAACTTTTTCACTCTCCTCTTTCACTTTCATCAAGAGGCTCTTCAGTTCCTCTTTGCTTTCTGCCATAAGGATGGTGTCATCTGCATACTTCCTTAATGAATATTAAATGAATCTTCTTATTCTTTATCCCCATTACTGCTGCCCTAGATCTGGCAGTTGCTATATCTTTCCTGCACTAGGGCAATGCTCCCTCCAATTGTATCTCTGATTGCTGGGTGATCACAATCTAAGGTTTTCCATTCTGCAATCAAAATTGAAATTAAACTCAAATATTTCTGCCCCACCCTCCACTTCCCAGATTTTCATCCTACATTCTCCTTACCTCTAGCATACAACTTTTTACCTTGGATATCACAGTTGCCTGTTCCCTTGCTTGGAGAAGGAAATGGCAACCCATTCCAGTATCCTTGCCTGGGAAATCCCATGGAGAGAAGAGCCTGACAGGCTGTACAGTCCATGGGGTCATAAAGAGTTGGACACGACTGAATGACTAACACATGTAACACACACATTCCCTTGCTTATCTTGCACTCTAGACCTTGAACGATCTAAGGATTGGATAATGGTTTTCATGGAGGCTCAGCAGTAAAGAATCCGCCTGCCAGTGCAAGAGATGTGGATTTAATCCCTGGTCCAGCAAGATACGCAGGAGAAGAAATCGCAACCCCCCTCCAGTATTCTTGGCTAGGAGATCCCATGGACAGAGGGAGCCTGGCAAGCTATATAGTTCATGGGGTTACAAAAGAGTTGGATACAGATTAGTGACTAAACTACAACTATAGTTCCTTTAACAAATAGGTTACATGAGAACCAATCTGTGGTTAATATGGTCAAAAGTTAAAACTAAATGCAGTTCAGTGAAAAATGATGAAAATTAATACTTCTAAGCTAAATTTCTGACCTTTTTCTTTTTATTATACTTTTCAATATTCATTCTTTATAAATGCTTGTAGTTAAAAAAAAACAGATTGTTCTCAAATTATGTTGACTAGAGTAATTCAAATAAATACAAACAAAAATTAGACTTTGATTCACTACCTCCTTTCAGGTGTGTGTTAGAAGAGAGAAGAAATCATCTCTATTTTCAGTTCTCCATGAATGGCAAGTCAAACTAGAAAGAAAAGCATTAATTAAACATTGGTATTTTTTAGACCATAATTTTACTTATTTCTATCCTTTCTTAAATAAAAGAAAATATACATGGAAAAATTGATCCCTGTGTAACAGCCCTTTTCTCTATAAATATTAATATTAATATATATTATAAATATAGGCCAAAATCTGCCCAAATAAAATATTTTCCTAGAATTTTTTCTTCCTTGGTATCATTTCAGTATGTAATATTTTGGTTATTAATAGCATAAAGTATGAAAACATACTCAGTATACTAAAACCTGCTTTCATTATTTCCATGATGCTTTTATTTGAATAGCTCTCCTTTATTTTT
>SJYQ01023096.1:23812-55061 GCA_006410935.1 Redunca redunca
AGAATGAAAAGACCTGAAAGTTCTTGATTAACCTAAAACCATGTTTTTCACAAAAGACAATTAATTCTATGGATTTATGATGTACTTTTTAAGGACAATAGATATATAGTGTGAACGCCAATAGAAGTATTCAAAGAGAACTTCTGTAAACACTCCTAAGAGCACATATACCAATCTACTTACTTCTTTTTTATTATGGACAAAATATTCCTATTTCTATAGAATAAATTTCATTCTCTTTTCTATTCAGTTTCTCCTCCCTCTGCTACATTATCATTTTTTATCTCTTATGGATTTTTTCAAAAAGGATAAAAACCTGACATAATATGTGCTGTATTAAACTATGTGTTTGTAGGGGACTTCTCTGGTGGCCCAGTGGTGAAGATTTTGCCTTCCAATGCAAGGAATGTGGGTTCAATTCTTGGTCAGGGAACTAAGATCCCACATGACTCACAGATGAAAAAAAAAAGAACATAAACAAAAGGCAGAAAATATTGTAACAAACTCAGTAAGGACACACAAAAAATAAAATATGTGTTTGTACCCACATTCTGCTCCAATTCATGCCCCATTTCTTTGCAACATTATATAAAAGAACTCCTCTAAAATAGTGCTTTCATCTGTTATCCTTCATTTAGTCTTCATACCAGTATAACTAGACCTTCTTCCATACCAATTCCAACAGCTATTGTTAAGGTCAACAATTACTAGCTGATTGCTAAATCCAGTGATTTTCGTTCTCAAGACAGTTGATCATTTACTCTATCACCAACTCATTTTTTCACTTGGCTTTCAAGACAGCAGTCTCTCTTGATTTTCCTCCTGCCTTCATTGCTGCTACTTCTTTGGCTTGTCTTTCCTTTTCCTTCTAACCTGTTGGAAAGTCCAAGGGCTAAGGTCTCAGACTTCTCTTCTTTACCTACACTTACTCTGTGGGAGACCCCATTCAATCTTATAAGAGGAGTAAATATTATTTGTCTTCTTAGGAGTTCTCACTTTATATCTCTACATCTGACTATTCCTCTGAATTCTAAACTTTTATATCTACCATTAGATATCTAATACTCACTTCAAACTTAACACTTCGATTTCTTAGTACTTGCAAATTCTTTCCTCCTCATCTACCGTTTCATTTGTTGGAGTATTCTATATTTCCTTTATTTCTTTCATGTACCATACCTAATTTATCAGTAAATTCTTTTGGCTTAAGTTTAAAAATAGATCACTTTTTTAAACCAATCTCAGAATTTCTACCTCTACAACTAAATTCCAAGCCATTATTATCTCATATCTAGATTGTTGCAATAGTTTATAACTGGAATTTTCTTTGTGCTCTTGCTCTCTACTCCTATAATGAATCTTTCAGAATGTGAGTGAAATTATGTCACTCATATAAAAATCCTTTAATGAATTCTCACAGTAATTAGCAAAATTCAAGCAATGCCTTATAAGACTCTACATGTTCTGGGCTCCTCCAAGCTACCATCCTAATACTCATCTGCTTTCTCTCTCGCCTCTTGCAGACTCAACTCTGTCATACATTCCAGGTATACTTGGAAGGTTAAAACACTCTGAACACATTTTTGGCTAACTTATGTACATTGACTCTTCCTTTTGCCTGAAATGCTGACTTTCAGATAAGCTTGTAGCTCATGTCTATCAGATTTTTATTATTTTCTTATCTGTTTGCCTATTGATTGTATTACCCTTTCTGAAATAAAAGGTCACCAAGGGCCAGGACTTCCTTCACCTGTTTGTAACCCCAGAACCTGTAAGATTTCTGTCATGCAGCATTTCATAAATCTGAAAGACTTAGAAAAAGCCTTCATGTTTCCATGTCACCTCAAAGTGTATTCTATAGTTTCCTAATATGTTTTACCATAAACCTTGACTCTTCTGTAATATATTCTACCTAACTTTTTCTAATTATTTTAGCCAAGAAAATTTAATTACAGCCCACCTTTAGTCCAACTCCATTACTAGCTTATAGCCCATGCTCCTTCTGTATCCCATTACCCACACATATTTATAATACTTCACATCTCATTGTTGATTTGCTCATATGATACTATCAGGTATAGGAAGTTTTGGAGTCATGAATATAAGTTTGTATAATGGTAAGTTTCTCTAAATTTCCCAGGTAAACTTTAAGTATTTTCTCCATATACTACAAGTAATAGGATCTAAAACTTATAAGCTGTGTGGCTTTGGGCTAAGCAACATCACTTATCCACAGTTTGCTTAGTTGTAAAGTGTATCATCTACTCTTATCATTTTATAAAAAATAGAAGATGTCTAATAAAACACCTGAAACAATTAGATACAGAGAAATGCATGCATATTCTCTGTCCTTCTCAAGCCTAGTATCATTCAATCCTATCACCTGTGTATATCACAGCTCTGTATTTATCACTCAACTTCTAGTTTCTCTGCTTTCATTGATTTAATTATTTTTCTTGAAGTTTTTTTTCCCCCATTACTTACTATATTATTATAGCTATAATCAAGACATATACTCTTGCTAGGCACCAATCTATTACTGTTTTCAATTTTAAACATGTGATTTGAAGCTTTAAAATGTGTACATTCATAAGAAATCAAAGAGGATAAGATAGCTTCCTATGAATCTCATCCAGCAAAAGAGGCATTTATATGAAATCTTTTAAATAAATGAGTTAGGGTGTCAGGAGGAAAAATTTTTATCCTTCTAAGTTCTTATGGCTGATCGAAGAATTAAGTTAACATGAGGTGGATTAAGAGGAGAGAAAACAAATGTTCAATAACTTGTATACATGGAAGAGACCCAGGAAAACAGTAACTCTCAGGGAAGGTGGAATATCTCATGCTGTCCCTCTTGATTTCTTGTGGCTGGACTAAAATTGATATAAGAAAGATTAACCAAAAAGAAAGAAATTTTAGTTCATGTGTATGAAGTTCTCATAAAAATGAGACCTAAGAAGTGATCAAAATTGATAGCTTCTATATATTTTAGATGAAGGAACAATAAAGTTGTGAGGTATTGACAGGATGAAGAAACTTAGACTTTAGGTGCTCAGTTAGTGAAGAATCTAAACAGAATTTGGCCTTGGGGTAGTAACTTACAGAAGTAACAAGTTTTGTATGTAAAAGACTTCTCATCCCAAACCCTGTCTCTAGTGATAAGGGGGTCTTTCTGCCTCCAAATGCAGGGAGCACACCTTTCACATGAGAGGCTTATTTCCTGTCTTCACAGAAACAGAAAGGAGAATCTGAGCATCCCTCTTGTGTTGGCCATTTCTTTAGTAAGTTTAATTCAAAATAATCAATATATTATTGAAACACATTTAGGGGCAGCCTACCATGGGACCTAACATTGAAGAAATCCACAAAGCCCTCACCTTAAATATCATCGTCAGCAAGACAAAAGAGGTTGATTGGATTAGTGGTCTGCCCTTGAAAGAGGAGGAAGGCAACTGACAAGGAGATGGAAAAGCAAATATTTGTTGGGCCATGAAGAGAAGCATTAAATGGTTTGAGGAAAGATTCTTTTCTTTAAGCAGTATGCTTTAAAATAATATAATCCTACTTCAAAATTACTGCACCTTTTTTGTAAATCAGAGATGCTTGAACTTTTTCATTAGTTAAACTAGATATATAATTTATAAGTGAAGATAAAGTGAGAGCTCTGTATTGAAATTAGAATATTTTCTCTGAGGAAGCAAAAAACAAACAATTGATTAGATAAAAAGAAGTTCTTCCAAGTAATGCTATTTCTGTCACATTATCCAAAACAGCAGATTTTCTTCTGGCTTTTAGATTATGTTTTTAGTCCCTGTTGGGTCATTTTGTCCATTAAGCACTTTCCTTTAAGGTACTGAGTAATTGTTCCTTTTAAGCATAGTATAAAAACTAATTTGTTGTCAAATGTCCTGATGGTTTTCTATTTTTTTCTAAGTGCTAGATTTTTTTATATCAATTGAATTTGCAATCACAACCATTCATTTAGGAGAAAAAAAGCCTTCAGATTGCAAAATAGACCAATTTAAAGGAAAGATCATTTTGACATTTAAACCTCATGTAAAGGTTTAACTCATGTTAAGCTTTGCTGGTAGTGCTGAACAAGGAAAAAGAAATTTGGGGGAAAATAAAAAGTAATGTTGGTAGGCTACATTAATTATAAATCAGATAAAACTTATTATTTTAAAAATTTTATCCTTATTTTCTATAAGATTATTTTAAATATATGTTCTTNTCTATATTATCTATCATATATCTCTTACAATGATACAGATATCTAGTAGTAAATATCTTTACAATAAAAAGCAATATTTTTAAAAATCAAAATTAATCGTATAGGAAGTTGCAAATTAGTTTGATTTAACCACATCAGTTTGACCATAAAGACTTCTTAATATTAGGTTTATAAACACTTTCCTTAAGCAAGAAATATTTTGTGGTAGGAAACATGCTTAAAAGTCTATTCTCCTTTCAATAAATTCTATTTTAGAAAACAATGTTATCCTTCTTGCGAAAGAAGTTGAGAAAGTCTCTTTTGAGGTATAAAACTGAGGGAAACTTACTTCCTTCTGAAAGTCCTGCCTCTGAACTTTTCTCTACTGCACAGTTATTTATTACCAGAAAATATTTAACAAAATGCTTTTCCTGTTTTACAACTGAGATTTATCTGTAAGATAAACTTCTAAATTAAGAGTATGTCCCAAGGCACTTGAGGGAACTTTTTATCCCATAATTTTATTTCATGTGACATATCTTTGCCAGGGATCTCCATTTTTAAGGGAAGTTTATAGTAGCTGAAAAGTCTGTATGCTATTGTTTTAAAATTAGAACTAAATTCTCTAGAAATAGTGAATATAATCATTCCACAACATGTATAAATAATATTTTTTGTATTTTCCCATCAGATATTCAAATATGACTAGAAATTTTATATATACTTAAAACTGACTTTTTAAAATATATTACTGATGCTGAAAATTTAGCCTCTGTACACTGGTGCTGAATAGAATCTGAGATAGAACTCTGGGTGAAGTAGAAAAGAATAGCTTTATTGCTTTACCAGTCAATCCTAAAGGAAATCAGTCCTGAATATTCATTGAAAGGAGTGATACTGAAGCTGAAATTCCAAAACTTTGGCCACCTCATACAAAGAACTGACTCATTGGAAAAGACCCTGATGCTGGGAAAGATTAAAGACAGGAGAAGGGGACAACAGAGGATGAGATGGTTTCCCTATCCATCACCACCTCCCAGAGCTTACTCAAACTCACATCCATAGGGTCAGTGAAGCTATCCAACCCTCTTATCCTCTGACATCCCCTTCTCCTCCTGCCTTCAATCTTTCCCAGCATCAGGGTCTTTTCCAGTGAATCAGTTCTTCGCATGAGATGGCCAAAGTATTGGAGTTTCAGCTTCAGTATCAGTCCTTCCAATGAATATTCAAGACTGATTTACTTTAGGATGGACTGGTTGGATCTTCTTGCAGTCCAAGGGACTCTCAAGAGTCTTCTCCAACACCACAGTTCAAAAGCATCAATTCTTCACCACTCAGCTGTCTTTATAGTCCAACTCTCACATCCATACATGACTACTGAAAAAACCATAGCTTTGACTAGATGGACCTTTGCTGACAAAGTAATGTCTGCTTTTTAATATGCTGTCTAGGCTGGTCATAGCTTTTCTTCCAAGGAGCAAGCATCTTTTAACTTCATGGCTGCAGTCACCATCTGCAGTGATTTTGGAGCCCCAAAAAATAAAGTCTCTCACTGTTTCCATTGTTTTCTCATCTATTACCCATGAAGTGATGGGACCAGATGACATGATCTCCGTTTTCTGAATGTTGAGCTTTAAGCCAATGTTTTCACTCTCCTCTTTCACTTTCATCAAAAGGCTTTTTAGTTCCTCTTCACTTTCTGCCATAAGGGTGGGGTCATCTGCATATCTGAGGTATTGATATTTCTCCCATCAATCTTGATTCCAGCTCATGCTTCTTCTAGCCCAGCATTTCTCATGATGTACTCTGCATATAAGTTAAATAAGCAGAGTGACAATATGCAGCCTTGATGTACTCTTTTTCCTATTTGGAACCAGTCTGTTGTTGCATGTCCAGTTCGAACTGTTGCTTTCTGACCTGCATACAGGTTTCTCAAGAGGAGGGTCAGGTAGTCTTATATTCCCATCTCTTTCAGAATTTTCCACAGTTTATTGTGCTCCACGCAATCAAAGGCTTTGGCAGTCAATACAGCAGAAATAGATGTTTTTCTGGAACTCTCTTACTTTTTTGATGGTCCAGCGGATGTTGGCAATTTGATCTCTGGTTCCCTTGCCTTTTCTAAAACCAGCTTGAACATCTGGAAGTTCATGGTTCATGTATTGCTGAAGCCTAGCTTGGAGAATTTTAAGCATTACTTTACTAAAGTGTGAGATGAGTGCAATCGTACGGTAGTTTGAGCATTCTTTGGCATTGCCTTTCTTAGGGATTGGAATGAAAACAGACCTTTTCTGGTCTGGTGACGACTGCTGAGTTTTCCAGATTTGCTGGCATATTGAGTGAAGCACTTTCACAGCATCATCTTTTAGGATTTGAAATAGCTCAGCTGGAATTCCATCACCTGAACTTGCTTTGTTCAATGTGATGCTTCCTAAAGCCCACTTGACTTCACATTCCAGGATGTCTGGCTCTAGGTGAGAATGCACTGATCATAGCAGACACCCTCTTCCAACAACACAAGAGATGACTCTACACATGGACATCACCAGAGGGTCAAATCGGAAATCAGATTGATTAGACTCTTTTTTGCAGTCCATTGGGTTGCAAATAGTCAGACTGAGCCACTGAACTAACTGATTGCTTTACCAGGCAAAGAGAGAGACAGCAGGCTTCTGCTGTTAAAAACTGTTTGTCCCAACCTAGGAGGAATCACTGAGGAGTTTTGATAATAGTGGTTCAAGGTGGGGTTGCTTAGATTAGGGTGTGTGCAAAGCCTGCACTCCTTTAATCTGGTTTCAGATAATCTTTTGATAGCTGCAGTCTGTGCAACATGACTGAGAAACTAAAAGGAAAGGAAAAAAAGGAAAGTGAAGTCCTTCAGTCGTGTCTGACTCTTTGCGATGCCATGGACGGTAGCCTACCAGGCTCCTCTGTCCATGGGATTTTCCAGGCAATAGTACTGGAGTGGATTGCCATTTCCTTCTCCAGCAGATCTTCCTGACCCAGGGATGGAACCCAGGAGTCCTGCATTGTAGACAGACTTTACCATCTGAGCCCCCAGGGAAGTCCAATCTTTTGATGAGCTCTATCTGGCCTCAGGTGGGCTTCTCTGGAATGAAGAATGCTGACATTTTCCATTAATTGGGGAGTTTAGTTCTATAAAGAGCTCAAAAGATATTATGTGTATCCTTTGAGGCAGAATCAGGACTGTGCCCCAAGACTGCACTATTGTTGGTTGCTCTTTCTTTTTCTCTGCATCCCCTCCCTTCCCTGATTAGCAATTGCTTTAATTTGTCCTTTGGGACTCAGGGAAGGTCATGAAGGCTAGAGTCTATTCCCTACAAACAAATAATTGGACACAAGGAATGGTTTCCATGATCTGGAACCCAACAGGGCTTGCTTTCATAACCACTGCTGTGGAGAGTTTCTACTACACCCTACTGGGGCAAGATTGGAGAATCAATCAAATAGTATATCTTCAACTTCCTAAAACCGTCTAGAAACTATGCATCCAAATAAAAATCCACTCTTGACTTCTTAAGACTTTTTGTCTTATGGGAAGGATTTCACTGTCTGACTCAGAACTTATCCAATATTCTTTTTAACATAGTTCAATTTCTCATTTCTTTACCTATTAAGAGTCTTGCTTATTTGGGGATGAAAATCTTAATTGAAGAGTCTTTTTTTTAACAAAAGGATGCCAATATGATTTTAAATAATTAGTTTTATTATTGATTCTTTTCTGTAATTAAGAAAATAGTTTATGCAGATGTCTATGCTAATCTATTTCAAAGAACTATATTCTCTTAAGAGATTGCTATTCACTGAGAGAACCTAATGTTCCTAAAAGAAAATATAGCTTGATAAAATAAAAAAGACTAGCCTGAAATCCCCAGTCTTCTTTATATTTAATTTGTAACATAAATGAGAAATAAAAGAGTACCAAAAACTATAATGGCACATATTTTCCCTAGACTTATAGTTTATATGTATTAATTGATAGAACAGATTAGAATTTGAAAAAAATATATAAATTCATTGGAGATTTATTAGAAAAGCAGAGAATCTGATGGTATTATAGTCTATTGTTGAGTAACAAGTACCATAAATTTAGCAGCTTAAAGCAACACATACTTCTTATTTCCGTCTCTGTGGATAATGAATTGGAGCATTTATCTGGGCACCACTGGCTCAAAGTGTCAAATTATGCTGTATTCAAGGTGTTAGCCAGGGTATCACAAGGTTTAACTATGAGCCATTGATATGCTCTGAACCTCACTTACAAGTCTTTGACATGTCTTCACTGGCAGTTGGCTAGAAACATCGGTTCCTTGCCATATGGATCTTTCCATAGGACTGCTCACAACATGCCACTTGGCTTCTCATAGAGCAAGTGAGCCAAAGGGTGAGAGATGAAAGTCCAAAGGGAAACAAATCAAACAACTACGATCATACTATGTTTGTAACCTAATTACAGAAGTGACATCCTGCTGTTGCCCACTGCTTGTTGGAAGCCAGGCATTAGGTAAAGCCTGCACTCAGCAGCGGGGCTCCCGGGTGGTGCTAGTGGTAGAGAGCCTGCCTGCCAGTGGAGGAGACATAAGAGATGCAGTTCAACTCTGGGTCAGGAAGATCCCCTGGAGGAGGACAGGACAACCCGCTCCAGTATTCTTGCCTGGAGAATCTCAGACGGAGGAACCTGGTGGGCCACAGTCCACAGGGTCTCAAAGAGTAGGACCAACTGAAGCGACTTAGCACAGCACATGCAGTAGAAAGCATCAGTACCAAGAGGCAGAGTTCACTGGAGACTGTCTTGGAGCTGTCTCCCACCCTGTCTGAGTAAATATAGAGGTCAATGGTGACTGGCCACTAAAAGTGTTACAGAGGCTTAGTTGTCCCAAAGTTAAAGTTGCTATAACATTCCTCTTTGCGTAGGTAACATGAGTATTTCAACAGTGCTATCTTTACTTCTTTCCTATTCTCCAAGAGAGAAAATCTGATGCATGGATTAGGGAAAGAAAAAAAAAAAAATATATATATATATATATATATATATAACCAGCTGTTATTGATAAAATTACTTGGAATAAAAAGTTGAAGATTAAAAAATAACTGAATTGACTTCCTCAAAATTTGGTACCAATCTATACCAATTAGCACTTTTACAGAGAAAATATAAGATTTTTTTTTATTGTACTTGAAGTCCAGTTGGAGTCATTGAATCTTCTTTTAAAATAATTTTTAGTCATGCTTAGTGATTAATAACTTACCTAGCTACTAAGAAAAAAAAAAGAGAGAGAGAGACCCTTTGGCGCAGTTACCATCAGACGTGAGCACTCTAGTGTTAAATTCCATGAAGAGAATGTCTACGCATACACACACACCACAGATACACACTCATCTTGAGAGTGGATGATATTGATGGCTGAGATGATCTCCAACACAACCTGTTTCCAAGGCAAATAATAAAAAATAAAGGCGCTAGCTGTGTGTTTCTAACATCATAAAAAGACTGAGAGTACCATTCCTGATAACCTTTGTTCAGATGAGAAGGTTGGATGGAAATACTTGATGAATGTGAAGGAGATCTTAGGCATCTATGTTTGGAAATTTAACAATTTAATTTTTTAATATAAATTTATTTCTTTTAATTGGAGGTTAATTACTTTACAATATTGTATTGGTTTTGCCATACATCAATATGAATCCACCACAGGTATACATGACTATAAAAATACTGCAAACAAGAAATGAACACCAGAATCTAAAATTTAAAGTTTATTCTGCATTAATAAGCTTTCTCTTGCTTTTACTTATTTTAAATTCAGCTATTGAAATGAGGGCTGCTATGAAATTTGTGAACTTTTAGGACCCTGAGACATGCATATTAGAAGGAAGCTCAGTTTCTAACACCTCTGTATTCTCTTTGCCAAATCTCTTATGTTTCATTTTTAATATCATAAAACCACTACCTCTTTAATAGATAAATCAGAAAATAGCCAGTTTCCTAAAAAAGAATAGTAGTTGTAATGGTAGCAAACTGGCTTGCTGCTGCTGCTGCTGCTGCTAAGTTGCTTCAGTCATGTCCAACTCTGTGTGACCCCATAGACAGCAGCCCACCAGGCTCCCCCATCCCTGGGATTCTCCAAGCCATAACACTGGAGTGGGTTGCCATTTCCTTCTCCAATGCATGAAAGTGAAAATTAAAAGTGAAGTCGTTCAGTTGTGTCTGACTCTTCGTGACCCCATGGACTGCAGCCTACCAGGCTCCTCCACCCTTGGGATTTTCCAGGCAAGAGTACTGGAGTGGGGTACCATTGCCTTCTCTGAACTGGCTTGCTAATCACACACAAAAAGTAAGATATCTCAAGTTCATGATTCTACTGATTTCAAGTGTGTGTTTATGTTGACTAAAAAGATGCATAACTTGAGAGTTGCAAGTTAACTTTTATTGGGGGCAAAATGAGCCTGGAAGCACCTTAAGGAGCTCTGAGAGACTGCTCAAAAGAGGCAGTGGGGGAACGTCAATATGTAAGATTTTAGTGAAGGGGGAGTTCAATACTCAAGTGCTTACTTTTCAAAAGGTTTTCTGCTAGTCACAAGGCGATATGAAGAGATAAAAGGATTGGGATGACCATTATATCTACTATTGTGGGCAAGAATCCCTTAGAAGAAATGGAGTAGCCTTCACAGTCAACAAAGAGTCTGACATGCAGATTGCATGTGTTCTCAAAAACAAAATGATCTCTGTCTGAGGCAGACCATTCAATATCACAGTAATCAAAGTTATGCTCCAACTACTAATGCCAAAGAAGCTGAAGTTGAATGGTTCTATGAAGACTTACTAGTCCCTCTAGAACTAACATCAAAAAAAAGATGTAATTTTCATCATAGGGGACTGAAATGCAAAAGTTACCTGGATAACAGGTAAGTTTGGCCTTGGAGTACAAAGTGAAGCAGGGAAAAGGCTTACAGAGTTTTGCCAAGAGAACACACTGGTCATAGCAAGCACCCTCTTCCAACAACATAAGAGATGACTCTACACATGGATATCACCAGATGGTCAATAATGAAATCAGACTGATTATCTTCTTTACAGCTGAAGATGGAGAAGTTCTATACAGTCAGCAAAAACAAGACAGGGAGCTGACTGTGGCTCAGATTTCTTACATTATACAGTGGAAGTGACAAATAGATTCAGGGGATTAGATCTGATAGAGTGCCTGAAAACTATGAACAGAGCTTTGTAACATTGTACATGACATAGTGATCAAAACCATCCCCAAGAAAAAGAAATGCAAAAGGGCAAAATGGTTGTCTGAGGAGGCCTTACAAATAGCTGAGAAAAAAAGAGAAGTGAAAGACAAATGAGAAATGGAAAAATATGCCGTCTGAATGCAGAGTTCCAGAGAATAGCAAGAAAGCCTTCCTAAGTGAATAATGAAAGAGATAGAGCAAAACAATAGAATGGAAAGACTAGAGATCTCTTCAAGAAAATTAGAGATACCAAGGAAATATTTCATGCAAAGATGGACACAATAAAGGACTAAAAAGGTATGGGTCTAACACAAGCAGAAGATATTAAGAAGACGTAGCAAGAATACTCAAAAGAACTATACAAAAAAGATCTTAATGACCCAGATACCAGGATGGTGTGATTACTCACATAGAGCCAGATGTCTTGGAGTGCAAAGTCAAGTGGGCCTTAGGAAACATCCCTATGAACAAAGCTAATGGAGGTGATGGAATTCCGGGTGAGCTATTTCAAGTCCTAAAAGCTGTTGCTGTTAAAGTGCTACACTCAGTATGCCAGCAAATTTGGAAAACTCCAGGACTTGAAAAGGTCTGTTTTTATTCCATTCCCAAAGAAAGGCAATGTCAAAGAATGTTCAAACTACCACACAATTGCACTCATCTCACATGCTAGCAAAGTAATGCTCAAAATTCTTCAAGCCAAGCTTCAACAGTAGTTAAACCAAGAACTCCCAGACATTCAAGCTGGATTTAGAAAAGGCAGAGGAACCAGAGATCAAATTGCCAACATCTGTTGGATCATAGAAAAAACAAGAGAATTCAGAAGAACACCTACTTCTGCTCCATTGACTATGCCAAAGCCTTTGGTTCTGTGGATCACAACAAGCTATGGAAATTTCTTAAAGAGATGGGAATATCAGACCACCTGACCTGTCTCCTGCCATACCTGAATCCAGATCAAGAAGCAATATTCAAACCCGACATGGAACAATGGACTGTTTCAAAATTGAGAAAGGAGTATGTCAAGACTATATATATTGTCACCCTGCTTATTTGACTTATTTGCAAAGTACATCATGAGAAATGCCAGATTGGATGAAGCACAAGCTGGAATCAAGATGGCTGGGAGAAATATACACAACCTCAGATATGCAGATGACACCACTACCCTTATGGCAGAAAGTGAAGACTACCTAAAGAACCTCTTGATGAAGGTGCAAGAGGAGAGTGAAAACGCTGGCTTAACTGATCCCGCCACTTCATGGCAAACAGATAGGGAAACAATGGAAGCAGTGAGAGACTTTATTTTCTTGAGCTCCAAAATCACTGCAGATGGTGACTGCAGCCATGAAATTAGAAGATTCTTGCTCCTTGGAAGAAAAGTTATGACCAACCTAGACAGCACATTAGAAAGCAGGCACATTTCTTTGCCAACAAAGATCCATCTAGTCAGAGCTATAGTTTTTCCAGTGTCATGTATGAATGTGAGAATTGGACCATAAAGAAGGCTGAGTGCCTAAGAATTGGTGCTTTTGAACTGTGGTGTTGAAGACTCTTGGGAGTCCCTCAGAGTGCAAGGAGATCAAACCAATGAATCCTAAAGGAAATCAGTCTTGAATATTCATTGGAAGGACTGATACTGAAGCTGAAGCTCCAATACTTTGGCACCTGATGCAAAAAGCTGTCTCATTGGAAAAGACCCTAATGCTGGGAAAGACTGAAGGCAGGAGGAGAAGGGGATGACAAAGGATGAAATTGTTGGATGGCCATCACCGATTCAATGGACTTGAGTTTCAGCAAGCTCTGGAAGATGGTGAAGGACAGGGAAGCCTGGCGTGCTGCAGTCCATGGTGTCACAAGGAGACATGCCTGAGTGACTGAACAACAATAAGGATTGGGATCATGAAATCAGTTCCTGAAAATATCTAACTATCTAAACACTTGTTCCACAAGAATCCCTGGAGCACAAAGTGCCTCTCTCTCTACATTGAACTCCCTCAGACTGTGCTGAAAGTCAACAGCTGCAGCATCACAGGATTAAATCTCTGCAGAGGCAGATGGAAAATGCCCTTGTTGTTGTTCAGGCTCTGGCAAGTGTTCTTGGCAAGTCCCAATTTGTAGCTGAGAGGAAGATGGAAGAATCTGGGTCATTGAAATTCTTTGCTAAATAAGCTTCTGAACAATCTAGGGGTCCATATATGTAAAAGTATGGAATGCTTTGTCCAGTTTATTTTTTCCTTTATTTATTTATTTATTTGCCATCCTGAATTATCTCATATGTGTTGTCATTGAGCAACTGCAGTGGGTTGCAACTTAATCCTTGTAGGAAATTCTTAAACGCAAACATTATTTAAAATGAAATCATAAAAATGTACAATTAAATTATAAATACTCAAAACATGTCATTCCTAATTGTTTTCCTACATTTTATCATTATCTATACTCTTGAGTGTGAAAAGAAGAGAAGCAAAAATTAAAGGAGAAAAGGAAAGATATAAGCAGCTGAATGCAGAGTTCCAAAGAATAGCAAGAAGAGATAAGAAAGCCTTCCTCAGTGATCAATGCAAAGAAATAGAGGAAAACAACAGAATGGGAAAGACTAGCGATCTCTTCAAGACACTTAGAGATACTGATTTCACGCAAAGATGGGCTCAATAAAGGACAGAAATGGTGTGGACCTAACAGAAGCAGAAGGTATTAAGAAGAGGGGGCAAGAATACACAGAACTGTACAAAAAAGATCTTCATGACCAAGATAATCACAATGGTGTGATCACTCACCTAGAGCCAGACATCCTGGAATGTGAAGTCAAATGGGCCTTAGAAAGCATCACTATGAACAAAGCTAGTGGAGGGGATGGAATTCCAGTTAAGCTATTTCAAATCCTGAAAGAGGATGCTGTGAAAGTGCTGCACTCAATTGCCAGCAAATTTAGAAAACTCAGCAGTGGCCACAGGACTGAAAAAGTTCAGTTTTCATTCCAATTGCAAAGAAAAGCAATGCCAAAGATTGCTCAAACTACCACACAATTGCACTCATCTCACACGCTAGTAAAGTAATGCTCAAAATTCTCCAAGCCAGGCTTCAGCACTACGTGAACCATGAACTTCCAGATGTTCAACCTGGTTTTAGAAAAGGCAGAGAAACCAGAGATCAGATTGCCAACATATGCTGGATCATGGAAAAAGCAAGAGAGTTCCAGAAAACCATCTATTTCTGCTTTATTGACTATGCCAAAGCCTTTGACTGTGTGGATCACAATAAACTGTGGAAAACTCTGAGAGACATGGGAATACCAGACCACCTGACCTGCCTATTGAGAAACCTGTATTCAGGTCAGGAATCAACAATTAGAACTGGACATGGAACAACAGACTGGTTCCAAATAGGAAAAGGAGTATGTCACGGCTGTATATTGTCACCCTGCTTATTTTACTTATATGCAGAGTACATTATGAGAAACGCTGGGCTGGAAGAAGCACAAGCTGGAATCAAGATTGCTGGGAGAAATATCAGTAACCTCACATATGCAGACGACACCACCCTTATGGCAGAAAGTGAAGAGGAGCTAAAAAGCGTCTTGATGAAAGTGAAAGAGGAGAGTGAAAAAGTTGGCTTAAAGCTCAACATTCAGAAAACGAAGATCATGGCATCTGGTCCCCATCATTTCATGGAAAATAGATGGGGAAACAGTGGTAACAGTGCCAGACTTTATTTTTGGGGGCTTCAAAATCACTACAGATGATGATTGCAGCCATGAAATTAAAAGACGCTTACTCCTTGGAAGGAAAGTTATGACCAACCTAAATAGCATATACAAAAGCAGAGACATTACTTTGCTGACTAAGGTCCGTCTAGTCAGGCCTATGGTTTTTCCAGTAGTTATGTACGAATGTGAGATTTGGACTGTGAAGAAAGCTGAGCACTGAAGAATTGATGCTTTTGAACTGTGGTGTTGGAGAAGACTCTTGAGAGTCCCTTGGACTGCAAGGAGATCCAACCAGTCCATTCTGAAGGAGATCAGCCCTGGGATTTCTTTGGAAGGAATGGTACTAACGCTGAAACTCCAGTACTTTGGCCACCTCATGCGAAGAGTTGACTCATTGGAAAAGACTCTGATGCTGGGAGGGATTGGAGGCAGGAGGAGAAGGGGACGACCGAGGATGAGATGGCTGGATGGCATCACGGACTCGATGGATGTGAGTCTGAGTGAACTCTGGGAGTTGGTGATGGACAGGGAGGCCTGGTGTGCTGCGATTCATGGGGTTGCAAAGAGTCGGACACGACTGAGTGACTGAACTGAATGCTATTGAAATGATTTACACTCTTGTATCATGTAAGGGAATGGTGGAAATACAGTTGACCCAATAGGGGTTTGAACTTAGTAGTTTTACTTTTATGTGAATATTTCTCAATAAATACATATCTTTTTGTGACACAGTCTACAGTTGTCTGAATTCTTGGATTCAGAGCCAAGGGTACAGAGGGCTGACTGTAAAGTTCTGTATGGAGTTTCTTCTGTGCACCGCTAACCCCTCTGTTTTTCAAAGATCCACTGTACTCTAATGTGATGTGCTACCATGTATATCTTCCCAACTTCTCATTCACTGACATCACGTTGATATATAGGATCTGGCCAAGGCAGAATTATTTACACCATGGAAATCAGTGAAGGGAGCAAAATTTGCCACTCCAAAATGTGTATTTGGCATGAGGGTTAATTTAATCTCAATTTTTAAGAAACCGAACACTCAAGAATTCTTTCTTTTTAATCTCCACCTTAGCTGCCTCAACTTCCCTGGTGTCTCAGATGATAAAGAATCTGCCTGCAATGCAGGAGACCCGGGTTTGATCCTTGGATCAGGAAATCCCCTGGAGAAGGAAATGGCAACCCATTCCAGTATTCTTGCCTGGGAAGTCCCTATGGACAAAGGAGCCTGATGTGCTGCAGTCTAAGGTGTTGCAAACAGCTGGGCACAACTAAGCAACTAACACTTAGCTGCCCGAAGAATGCAAATAAAGGGCCTATCTCTGTAATAGAGCTATCACTAGAGATCTCTGTAAAGGACTTGGGCTAGGTTTGGTGGGGATAACTAGACAGAACTCAGAGATCAGAGTCCACACTATGTCCCATTGTCTCTGGAGGGCCCAGCAAACATTTGTTTACCCAACATTTGTTTTTCCATCTCCATGTCAGTTACCTTCCTCCCCTTTTGAGTTCAAAACTACTGTCTCCAAAATATTCTTTAGTCTTTAGCTGAAAATGGTATTTAAAGTAAGGATTTGGGGTATTTTGGCAAGTTTCTCAGTTTTTATGGGTTTTTCTCATATTATTAAACTTTTGTATGTTTTTTTTTTAATTTCCTTTTAATCTGTTTTATGTCCATTTTATTCTTAAACTATCCAGAAGAAACACGGAGGGTAGAGAAAAACACCTTCCTCCCCACATCAGCAGATAGTACAAATCAGTGATTTTTTTTTTTTTTTGCTTTGTTTTACTTTCAGCTTGTTAAACATCTGCCAGCACATCACAGACAGAAGTTCCTGAAGGTACATGTCTATGCTATATTTAAATAGACTAATTTGTAGAAGAGTTTTAGATTCACAGAAAAATTGAGATGAAAATACAGAGATTTTTCATACATTCACTGTCCTCCCCACACACATTATCTTCTCACATTATCAACATCCTGACCATAGTGATATATTTATTACAGCTATTTACCTATATTGACATATCATTATCACACAAAGTCCATACTTTACATTCATTGCATGGTATATTCTATAGGTATGAAAAAAAATCTATAAGAACATGTATTCCCCATTATTGTACCCCACAATGATTTCACCATCATAAAAATCCTCTGTGTCCCACCTATTCGTTTCTTCCTTCTCTGTAACTCCTGGCAACCATTGATCTTTTTAGTGTCTCCATAGCTTTGCCTTTTCTAGAATGTCATATAACTGGAATTAAACAGTATGTAGCCTTTTCAGACTGACTTCTTTTACTTAGTAATATGCATTTAAATTTCTCCCAGGTCTTTATGTAGCTTGTTGTGTGTATTTCTTTTTGTTGCAAAATATTCCTTTGTCTGGATATGCTGTACTTTAGCCATTCACATACTGGAGGATATCTTGGTTGCTTCCAAGTTTGGACAATTATAACTAAAGCTACTATAAATATCTATGTGCAGGTGTTTGTGTAGACATAAGTTTTCGACTAATTTGCTTCTTTGGGTAAATGCCAAGGATTGAAATCACTTGATGGCATGGTAAGACTATGTTTAGGTTTTCAAGAAACTGCCAAACTTTATTCCAGTGTAGCTGTATCATTTTGCATTCCCACCAGCAATGACTGAGAGTTCCTGTTGCTCTACTTCCTCATCAGCATTTGATGTTGTCAGTGTCTTAAATTTTGTTCATTCTAAATGGTTCATAGTGGTCTCATTATTGTTTCAATTTGCATTTCCTTGATAACAAATGATGCGGAGCATCTTTCCATGTACTTACTTGCCACCTATATATTCTCTTTGGTAGGGTATTTATTAAGGTTTTCTGTACATTTTTAATCAAGTTGTTTATATTCTTATTTTTGAGTTTTAAATGTTTTTTGTGTATTTTAGATAGCAGTACTTTATTACAGATCTCTTTCATAAATGTTTTCTTAATGAAAAATACATCTTCTTAATGAAAAAGTTCAGCAAAGATCTGCACAAATTTTAAATCCTCTGTTTTAAACTTAAAAGCAACTCAACAAAGGAACTGTGAGCTATTGTTAGCAGCAGTCTGTGGGGAACTGGTCCAAAATCATTATTATGTAGGGGCTGTGTTTCAGTGGAAGAGAGAGAAGAGAAATGGTGGGAAAATGCAGAGTATTTAGGTTTCATACATTGATTTGATTAGATGCTGCTTAAGGAAATGAAAAGTCATTGAATTCATACAGTCTAAATCTGTTTCCCTTCAGCTGAAATCCTTTAATTTTAAATGTAATGGCCCAAAGTTAAATTGCACTTGTAAAACACATGACTTGGAAGAAGATTAAATTTTATATTTGTGTAATCAGTTCCAGCATGCCATCAGAGGAGAGTAGGAATTAAAACTCTGAAGANATCATTTCAGAAAAGTACCAATAACTATATAAAATAATCAACAATATACATTCTGCACATGCAGCTTCAAGTAAGGTTGTTTTTTAAATTTTATAATAAGCTTTTTTTTAAGCCTCCAGGTGCATCTACTCAAATTAACATTCTCACAAATGTAACTTTTTCCATGTGAAATTATTTTGAATCAATGGCATATGATGTTTTCTAGGGAGGAAATCTTCAGACTATATGGAGTATAAACCATAATCTAAACATATAAGCATATGAAACTCTTTTATGGATACTAGAAACTGCACTGAGTTTAAAAAGAGATATAGGTATTATTATACTAAATAGGAGATAAAGTAATTTTCCCTCTATTCACCAGAGTTCTTAGCTGAGACCCTTGTAATAAAAGACATATTAACAAGAGAAGAAATAAACAGTTCATTAACATGTTTACCTCATGTATACATAGGAGAAACCCAAGGAAAAATGAGTCAATTCTGAAATGTCTTGGAATTCAGATTTAAGTATTTTCATAATATGGAATGGGGAGAGAAAATGTAGGTCTCTAAGGATAGTAAATGACTTTTAGGGAGGATGAATGGGTCCATAGAAGAACAAATGGGAGGTGCGATAGTATGGGAAAGAAAAAATAATTTTCCCTCTATCCTTTTAGGTTCTTGACTGAGACACTCCTGTAATAAAACAACCACCATATTAATAGGACAAAAACAAACAAAAGCTTAATAACGTGCATACCTTCTAATATGTGGAAGCTACCCAGGAAAATTGAGTCACTCTCCAAAATGGACCAGGCCATTACCTTGCTGCTGCTAAGTCGCTTCAGTCATGTCCGACTCTCTGCGACCCCATAGACGGCAGCCCACTAGGCTCCTCTATCTCTGGGATTCTCCAGGCAAGAATACTAGAGTGGGGTGCCATTGCCTTCTCCAGTGCATGAAAGTGAAAAGCGAAAGTGAAGTCACTCTGTTGTGCTGACTCTTAGCGACCCCATGGACTGCAGCCTACCAGGCTCCTCCGTCCATGGGACTTTCCAGGCAAGAGTACTGGAGTGGGGTGCCATTGCAGCTACCATCTTTAGCCCAAGACAAAAGAAAGATGTGGTAGGTTGGGGAGCCAGTTATGAGAGGTTACCAGGAAAATATAGTAAAGAAGGATATAGTTACTATGTAGATTTGTTAGTGCTTTCTCCATTGATAGCTTTTAGAGATTTGGTCATCCACCTCTTCCTCTTCCTGGGTTTCCCTGGTGGCTCAGCTAGTGAAAAATCCACCTGAGGCCACACTTGCCATCTGCAATGGCCCACACTCAGTCTGTGGAGTGTACTTCTCTCTGTATCTGAATAAATCCACTTCTTACCTAAAAACCAACACCACAACCAACAAATCCACCTGCATTGCAGGAGACCTGAGTTGGATCCCTGGGTTGGGAAGATCTCCTGGAGAAGGGAATGGCTACCCACTCCAATATTCTGTCCTGGAGATTAGTCCATTGGTTCGCAAAGAGTCAGACACAACTGAGAGACTTTCATTTTCACTCATCTCATTCAGGGAGGGGGATACTCTCATAAATGGAGATGTGCCTTACAAACATAAATACCTCTTTCAATGTGTTAACTTTTATTTTGTTTTCAGAACCTCTACTGTGTCTCCTGTTTAAACAAGATAATGAGTCTAAAATAATCATTGTGCTAAAGAATATTTTAGGGTGACAAAATCTGCTCCCCATCAACAGTTTATGATAAGTTTGTCTGAGTGGGGTATTTGTTTCTAATCTCCTCTGCTTTGAAAAGAGTCAAGATTCCCTGGTTGACAAATCTCTCAGGGAAAAGATCAAGGATAACTGAATTCCTTTTGGAGAGTCTGTTTTTAAGGGAAGTTCAAAGAAAGCTTCTTTCCGTTTTCTAGCATCTATTGTTTTTCAAGTATCTACAGCTCAAATTAATCAATAAACCAAAGTGGAATATTTTGGGGCAACATATTCTGAACTCCTACAGTCATACTTTGAGATGACGTATTCTGCTGCTCTTCAGTATCTTTATCATTTATCACCCCAAATCAATTGTCCAGTCACTGCTCTCTACTTGTTAATCCTNGCAAAGAATCAGACATGACTGAGCAACTAAGCATAACACATCATGTGTCACTTTTGGATATGAAACCATTTAAAAGTTCTGTAAACTAATAACCTACTCAAAAATATTTTGCATTGTAATCTGTCCCTAGAAAATACACTGAATACAATCACTCATATAATTTTCCTTAAAAGAGAACACAAATCTTTCCTTCATAAAGTAAAGTTTTCCAGGTTGTAATCCATGATGTATAAATTTAGCAAATCAACCTCTGAGCTCCCTCCTTCTCCCCAGTCCCCACCCATCCACACATATACACATTGGATCAAAAACAGACATCTACTAGCTGAAGTCTCCCATTATATAGTTAATCTTTTAAAGTCTGTAACTACTTGGCAGAGGTAATCTGATTAATGAGATAATGTCATGTAAACAAATTATAAAAATATCCTTAGAAGAGACATTAATCAAGAATGACAAGCACTAAGCCACCACACAAAAATAAAATGGTTCAAAAGAGAGAATTGGATGGTGACAAAAATAAACCCCTCATTTCTTAGTTTTGACAAAAGATGACTTCAAGCCATTTCTTCTAAAGATCCCAATTTGTTTTGGAATTAGTTCTTTGAAGAGTGATCCTAATTTTGAGTACCTGCTGTATGCCTGTCTTGTTTTTTTATGTGTTTTGATCTAGTTTGCATAAATCTTTAAGATATAGGCAGTATACTTATACCAGTGACCAAAATGAAAGCTCCAAAAATATTCAATAATTTTTGTTCAGTTTTTCTTTTAAAAAGTTGCAATAATATAATCAAAACTAGGTTTTCCTTGTCCAAAAAAACCCCACAACTTAGCAATCCTCAAATAGTTAGATAAATGTGAATTATTTTGAAGAACAAAAGATGAGTTTCACTATCACTTCTGATGCTTTCTGGCAATAAACTTAAAGAACATATTATGGAATAGAGTTACAAGATCTCAGAAGAGTTGTGCTGAGTTTGTCTGTCTGAATTTCCTATAGTCTAAATAATCTTGAAACCATTATCCATACCATTCTTTTGGTTTAGGCATTTATTTCTTCTCCCAGGAAGTCGTAGCACATGGATGTGCTTTCCTATTCACTGGGCATAAAGCCAGCACTCTGTGGATCCCTCCTTCTCCAGGCCTAGGCAGTCATTCGCACCATAGAACTTATGACTATAATGATCTCCTATCCTAAAAAATCAACTACAGGATTCATGAATTATGTATGGATCAGGTGAGGTGTGGTAATGAATGAATAATTACCAAATATTCATGGGATTATTCATATACATATGACTTTTCAATCCAAGTGGAATTAATCACATCATAAATTGAATCATATATAAGTGTTAAAAACTTTTAAAAGTACTTCCATAGACCTGTTATTTAAATGTCATTTGTTGGAATCGATTTGGTAGTTTTCATTCCATTTTATGAATTTTCAAGTTACATAAAATGTAGATTTTTAAGATCTGTGATAGGTTGGTGTTCCCATTACTGCCATAAGTGCTTTCCATTAATGATCTGTTAGAAATCTCACTTGGTCTTTATAAAATCTTAGCGTTACAAAAAAGAAAAAAAAGTGTGGTAAACCACAGGTGAGCAAAATGCAGTTTAACAGTGTGTGTTAAGCTTTTATGTTCTTTGTGGGCCAGAACTGATTTTAGTAATTATCCCAACTTTCTAAGAGCCCTAGTCTGTGGACTATTTCTGCTTTTACAACTGCCTTTTCTTTTGGTGTTCTTAGAACCCCAGTTGTGAAATATCAATAATCTGCCCCCTTCTTCAAAGTGACGTTGTCTGGATACAGCAGTTTATGTCCATAATCATCATATGTTCCTTAGGATATTCCCTTTAAAAAGAAACACAAAAGTGTGAATTCCATTGTGCCTTTGAAAAAAAAAGTCAGAAAGATATTTTGAAAGGGAGCATCATTCACACATTTTAATATATTACTCTATCAGTTCACTTCAGTCACTCAGTCATGTTCGACTCTCTGCGACCCCATGAATCACAGCACACCAGGCCTCCCTGTCCATCACCAGGTACCTGCTGTTGCTGCTGCTGCTAAGTTGCTTTAGTCATTTCTGACTCTGTGCAACCCCATGGACGGCAGCCCACCAGGCTTCCCCGTCTTCGAGGTATCAAACGTTATTTTAGGTAGGCAGTATCTACCTGTTTTCTCAAAGTTTATATTTTACTGAGAATAAACAAATATTCAAATATATATGTGGTAGGTGGCATTGCGATGGAGCAGGGTATGTAGGAAACAAGGAGGGAAAAATGATTGGAGAAATGGCTGTCTTTTGTGGTGTGGTCAGGGAAGGATAGGGTGGCCTTTGAGTAGGGAACTGAGTGAAGGAAGTACTAAATCTAAGTAATAAATCTTCAGGTTTAATGTTAAAACCTGAAGTCTTGAAAACCAAAATAAAACTTTGCGAGTTTCAGTGAATTGATGGTGGTCTAAAGACTTGAGATTAGAGTTGATCCAAAGGACCGTATGAAGAGAGAGAAGAGTTCTAAGGCCCAAACTCTGCAAGCCAGCACATTGCATTCAGGAATATAAGGAGGATACAGTGCAGAGACAGAAATAAGAGGCTGGAAAATTCAGAGGAAAACTGAAGAGAATGTTCTTCCTAACAAAAGAATGTTAAGGGTGTGTTTGAAAAATGATGAACTGTTCAAAAGTTTGAAAATCTCCTTTTAGATCAGCCAATAGGAGGATTGAAAGGTAATCATGGTATTGACAGCTGGAGGGCATTAGTGATTGTGAGAAGAGTTTTGGTAGAATGGTGGATGAATGTCTGGTTGGAATGTGTTTAAAATACAGTGAGAGTAGAGAAACTGAAAAAAGAAAATGCAAATTAATTATTTGAGAAAAACTGTGGGAAAGGGAATTGGACAGATTGTGTATTATCTGGAGGGAAAAGGGCTTGCTGAAAAATAGGAGATATGAAAGCTATAGCAGCTATGGATGTCCCCCTTTTCAAGAAAGCAGAGGCTTTTGGAGGAAAATTTTCACTATGCCTCTTTAGTCAGACTGTGTTTCTGATATGGCCACTCATATCAGCAAGGGAGGCTGTAAAAATGACTGTTTATCTGAAAACTACTAAGATTCTAAATATTAACAAGGAAGAAAAGGTGACTATATATTGGGAGGCAGCTAATAGTGCCTGTTATTGACCCCTATGAAGGGTCAATGCTCAGCTTTCTTTATGGTTCAACTCTTCATGACCCCAGGGACTGCAGCATTCCAGGCTTCCCTGTCCTTCACTATCTCCCTGAGTTCGCTTAAACTCATGTCCATGTGTCAATGATGCTATCCAACCATCTCTTCTTCTGTTGTCTTCTTCTTCTCCTGCCCTTAATCTTTCTCAGCATCATGGTCTTTTCCAATGAGTCGGCTCTTTGCATCAGATGGTTAAAGTATTGGAGTTTCAGCTTCAGAATCAATCCTCCCAATGTATATTCAGGTTTGATTTCTTTTAGGATTGACCAGTTTGATCTCCTTGATGTCCAGGGACCCTCAAGAGTCTTCTACAGAACCACAATTCAAAAGCATCAATTCTTTGGTGCTCAGCCTTCTTTATGGTCCAACTCTCACATCCATACATGACCACTGGGAAGACCATAGCTTTGACCATATGGACTTTTGTAGGCAAAGAATCTCTGCTTTGTAATATGCTGTCTAGGTGTGTCAGCTTTCCTTCCAAGGATCAAGCATGTTTTAATATCATGGCTGCAGTCATCGTCTGCAGTGATTTTGGAGTCCAAGAAAATAAAATCCATCACATTGTTGTATTAGTAAATAAAATATGTTTCCACTTTATCCCCATCTATTTGCCGTAAAGTGATGGGACTGACTGCCATGATCTTTGTTTTCTGAATGTTGAGTTTTAAGCCAGCTTTTTCACTCTCCTATTTCACCCTCATCAAGAGGCTCTTTAGTTTCTCTTTGCTTTCTGCCATTAGGGTGGTGTCATCTGTATATCTAAGGTTGTTAATATTTCTCTCTCTCTCTTTTTTTATTTCTGGTTTCTCCTGGCAGTCTTGATTCCAGCTTGTGATTTATCCAGCCTGGCATATCTCATGATGTGGTCTGCTTATAAATTAAATAAACAAGATGACAAGAAACAGCTTTGACATACTCTTTTCTCAATTTTGAACCAGTCTGTTTTTCCATATCTGGTTCTAACTGTTGCTTCTTGACCTGCACACACATTTCTCAGGAGACAGTGAAAGGTTGTTGCTGAGCCATAGAAGACGCTGGCACTCTTGGCCTCCAGAGGACAAGAATTCAATCTGGGGCCAGTGGCAAGCCTTGATCACTCAGAGCTTTTGTGTAGCAAAGTTTTATTAAAGTATAAAAGAGATAGAGAAAATTTTTGACATAGACTTCAGAAGGGGGCAGAAAGCGTGTCCTCCTGCTAGTCTTTGACAGGAAATTATATACTTATTAGCAGGCTGCAACTTTGACTGTGTGGATCACAATACACTGTGGAAAAATCTGAAAGAGATGGGAATACCAGACCACCTGACCTACCTCTTGAGAAACCTGTATTCAGGTCAGGAAGCAACAGTTAGAACTGGACATGGAACAACAGACTGGTTCCAAATAGGAAAAGGAGTACGTCAAGGATGTATATTGTCACCCTGCTTATTTAACTTCTATGCAGAGTACATCATGAGAAACGCTGGACTGGAAGAAACACAAGCTGGAATCAAGACTGCCAGGAGAAATATCAATAACCTCAGATATGCAGATGGCACCACCCTTATGGCAGAAAGGGAAGAGGAACTAAAAAGCCTCTTGATGTAAGTGAAAGAGGAGAGTGAAAAAGTTGGCTGAAAGCTCAACATTCAGAAAACGAAGATCATGGCATCTGGTCCCATCACTTCATGGGAAATAGATGGAGAAACAGTGGAAACAGTGTCAGACTACATCTTTTTGGGCTCCAAAATCACTGCAGATGGTGACTGCAGCCATGAAATTAAAAGACGCTTACTCCTTGGAAGAAAAGTTATGACCAATCTAGATAGCATATTGAAAAGCAGAGACATTACTTTGACAACAAAGTGCCGGGGTCCAGCCCCAGTGGATCCAGGGAATTTGAAGCAAGGACAGCGTTGGCTAGGAAAGACTTACTTATTTATTAATACAAGATTATATTAGGAAGAAATAGTGTAGTAGGAAAATTAAGTGGAGAAAAGAGGCTGAATAACTTGGTTTACGTGGAAAGCAAATAAAGTTCCAGACAAGGAGCTTGCACCATCTACGTTAGGCCACTGGCATCCATTTGAATATCGAAGAGTGCTCCGCCTTGGGCTCTCTCTCTTACAGATCTTAAAAGCCAGGACAAGTAAGTAGACATGGTGAGCCTCCACGCCCCAGATGGGAATTCAGCCTGAAATTAGAGTAAAGAGGAGACACGGGGGAAACCAGTCCTTCCAATGACTGGCTCCAGCCTTTATTGTTCAGAAGGCCTTTTATACCTTTTTGATTGTACATAGAGATCAATGGGTAATACAAAATTATGCAGTGTCAGCAGTCCAGACTCTTATTTAAATCAGGCATTTCTCTCTGCATACCTGATTGTATACACAAATCTTAGGTAATTTACATCATCTTCCTGCCAAAAGGGCCAATTAACATTTTACAGCCTTTTTTCTGATAAGGGTTTGTCAACCAGAAGACTTATTTGTGTTGATCTTCCCAAAGTCTGGTGCCACTCTTCAGAAAGCACTAAATAAAGTTACATTCTTACATAGCAAGGACACAAGAGGAGTGCAGTGATATATAACAAAGAAAAGTAATTAACTCAAAAGTCTAGTGTTACTAACATCAAAACTACTATATATCTTTTTCCATATCCCGTTTACATTGATTAACATCCTCCCAGGTGCCTAAAAGATAAAGAATATGGAGGCCTGGTGGCAATCATTGAGTCAACAGTGAAAACCCGTCACCAATATGATTTTTAGCTCTTTAGAAAAGGCTCTGTATCTTTAAGATGCTTTTAAGCTTTGTGTCTCTCGCAGTTGGGGGGCTGTAAGCAATTCACAAGCTGTAAGAGGTCCGGGGAACCTGTTAGGCCAGCTAGAGAGCTATCAAAGGGGGTTTAACTGAAACATCCCTTTCAAATGCAGAAGACTAAAGCCTTGATCTGACTTTTTCCAGAGAATATCAGAAGAACAGAGTAAAAAAGCCAGCAGATTTTTAGTTTTTGGGGTACATGCATGGGAAAAACCAGGGAGAAAAACCTGAAGCATGATCATGTCCTTGCGTTTGTCAAGCTTCCTTCCTCATGACCTTGTCACAGGCGGGATTCCTCACTCTGGCTCCTGGCAACAAAGGTCCATTTAGTCAAGGCTATGATTTTTCAAGTGGTCATGTATGGATGTGAGAGTTGCACTGTGAAGAAAGCTGAGCACCGAAGAATTGATGCTTTTGAACTATAGTGTTGGAGAAGACTCTTGAGAGTCCCTTGGACTGCAAGGAGATCCAACCAGCCCATTCTAAAGATCAGCCCTGGGTGTTCTTTGGAAGGAATGATGCTAAAGCTGAAACTCCAGTACTTTGGCCACCTCATGCGAAGAGCTGACTCATTGGAAAAGACTCTGATGCTGGGAGCATCAGATTGGAGGCAGGAGGAGAAGGGGACGACAGAGGATTAGATGGCTGGATGACATCACCAACTCAATGGATGTGAGTTTGAGTGAACTCTGGGAGTTGGTGATGGACAGGGAGGCCTGGCGTGCTGAGATTCATGGGCTTGCAAAGAGTCAGACACGACTGAGCGACTGAACTGAACTGAATTAGAGAAAGGAAATGTCTCAAAACTCAGAGAGTGGCACCAGGCCTCTCACCCACAACATGCATTTTGAGATAACATTGGCACAAGGTAAGTCATTCTGGTCTAAAATGATTGATATGATTCTTGAAGAAAGTCTGGTTTCTAAGCAAATACATAGTCTCATTAAATAGCTTAAGAGAACATTTGCATGAGTAAACTGTCAAGTCAGTTCTGAGTTTTAGATGGAACCAACTTGAAGAAAGATAGAGTCTAAGGTAAATACATAGTTCATTAACACAGCTTAAGAAAAACATTTCCATTAAAAAAGCATTGGTTAGCTCAAGGTTTGAGAAAAGTTAAGTTCGGGTGCAACCAGGTGTCCTCATGACAACACAGAATTTTAAAAGAAACCTCCTTTTAATTTTGTATAGCGAAGGGAAAAAATCTGACACTTGTAGTTTGTTTCTTCCTGCTAAAGAGAGGGATGAAAAATCGTCTGACACTTGCAGCCTATTTCCTCCACTTAGAGACCCCTGGCATTCCTGCCTGTTACCCTCTCAACAGGTAACGTGCCCTGGTATTTCCATCTTTTTAAGAATGTTCCACAGTTTGTTGTGAACCACACAGTCAAAGGCTTTAGCATTGTCAATGAAGCAGAAGTAGATGTTTTTCTGGAATTCCATTGCTTTCTCTATTAACCAGTGAATGTTGGAAATTTGATCTCTGATTTGTCTGCCTTTTCTAAATCTAGCTTGTACATCTAGAAGTTCTTGGTTCATGTATTGCTGAAGCCTACCTTGAAGGATTTTGAGCATTATGTTGCTAGCATGTGAGATAAGTGCAATTGTACTGTAGTTTGAACATTCTTTGGCATTTCCCTTCTTTGGGGTTGGAATGAAAACTGACATTTTCCATTTTCCAGCAGTTCCACTGCTGAGTTTTCCAAATTTGCTGACATATTGAATGCAGCACTTCTATACCATCGTCTTTTAGGACTTGAAACAGCTTTTCTGGAATTCCATCACCTCCACTAACTGACAAAAAGTGGTCCACTAGAGAAAGAATGACAAACCAGTTCTTGCCTCAAGAACCCTATGAACAGTATGAAAAGATTCTCTACAATGTTATTTAAGCATATGCTGAATTGTATTGGAGAAGGAAACGGTAACACACTCTCGTATTCTTGCCTGGGGAATCCCATGGACAGAGGAGCCTGGCAGGCTACAAACCATGAGGTTGCAAAGAGTCAAATTCAACTGAGTGACTAATATTCTCACATTCTTTCCATTGTATAGCTCTTCCCTGGTGGCTCAGATAGTAAAGAATCCTCCAGCAATGACGGTGACCCAGGTTTGATCCCTGGGTCAAGGAGATCCCCTAGAGAAGAGGTAGAGCTATGCACCAGTAATCTTGCCTGGAGAATTCCATGGACAGAACAGCATGGTGGGCCACAGTCCATGGCCTCACAAAGAATTGGACATGACTAAGCTACTAACACTTTCACTTCCACTTTTCCTAGGGTGTCAGGCCAGAGACATGCCCTGAAACTCTAGCTAACAGGGTGTGAGACAGATGACAACTCTGTAAACCTAGCTCCCTAGCTACGTATAAAGTTTCATCCAGGACAAGTGATTCTGTCCCTAATGTTATAGAAACCATGTGCTGAGGTTATGTTTCACAGGGGCAAAATAGAGGAAAAGGATTTTCCTAGTGAGATTCTACATAAAGAGGAAATCATTTTACTAAACACTTGCTTGTGTATAGTTCTCAAATCTGTAAACTTACTCTGAGCAAGCAATAAATAGCATACTGCTAAAGAGGAATTTGCTAAAGATAGATACATTAATACTCATGTTTCTCAACTTATGTACATCATTTCAGAGGATGTGTGGCATTTTTAGTGAGCAAGAGGGGCTATGTTCAAATACTCTTCAAAAGACAGAAATATTTTCCTGAAAATGACTCACTGCTTCAGTAACTGTTTCTCTACTCAGTCTCAGAATATTTCCACATATAATCTCCCCCTGAGGAGTAAAGGCAGTCTTCAGCCTCGTGCAAGGCTTGCTCTGGGATTTCATTTTCTCTATTTCAACCAATTTTTGTAGACTGCCTACATTGTTTTATGGTTATAATAACCTGGGAGTACAAAAGTGAAGAAGACAGCTGCTCTGTCTAAAAGAGCTTAAATTTTGAAGGTGATGACAAAATAGGATATATGCTGAGGATAAAGAACTGTGGAGACATCTGTTGGTAACAACTTAGGTAGTCAGTGGATATGTTAGGGGAAGCACACTGATTGAAACTGCCCACCCTGACCAGGCACCATAGTAACTATTTGCATGAGTTGTTTTACAACAGGAGGTCCCGGTAAGGAACACAGAACTAATAAGCCTCCATCAACTGGAAGAGTTCGGGAAAGGTCAAAAGGAGATACCACATGTCCGACCACCTCCCAGAACCCTTCTTTCTGGCGTCCATCTTGGCTGAACAAGGCTGGCACCACCAGGAAGGACTCTGAGTCAGAATGATTGGCCAGAGACAACCCGGAAACTAATCTCATCACCACAAAGCCTGAGACTGTGAGCCACGTGGCAGAGCTATTCTCCTGGGTTCCCTTACCCTACTGCTCTCCACCTGGGTGCCCTTTCCCAATAAAATCTCTTGCTTTGTCAGCAGATGTGTCTCCTCAGACAATTCATTTCTGAGTGTTAGACAAGAGCCCAGTTTGGGGCCTTGAAAGGGGTTCCCCTTCCTGAAACAGACAGGTAATACAGAAAGTAGTGTATGAGTTTAAAAAAAAAAAAAGCAATTAAGATCTTATCATAGACCACAAACACATAGTATGATTTTCCCTCCTTGTTCCAGTATCTATTCCAGTATAAATTTATAGTTTTAAGGCTTAACTGAAGAGCCAAATAACACATTTATGAAACTATTCTCCAACTTAACTGTAAGAATGAGTTATTTTCCTTTAAATTTTATTATTTTCTTGTAATCTAGGCTTCCGCTGGAGTTAGAACAATGTCTTATATATTTGTGTACCCCATGGTGTCTAAACATTGGTATCCAATATCAATTATCTTTCACAGACCCCTTGTGATTTCATTTTCCACCTTCTATTCTCCAGAATGCTTGACAGTACCTCCCAGTTATTTACATGGGCTGCATATTGTCCTTTGCTAACTGTACTTCTCTGTAGCCCCTTCCAAGGCTACTACTTTTATTTCTATTGATTAGCATTTCAGAAATTTGCATATTTTGACTTGTTGATATCTTATGCAGTTATGAAATCAATTACTTCATCTGAGTGCCAGTACTAAAAAATATCTATGTTATAATAAGCAGGATCCTTTTCTCTAATTATATGGTTATTCTGCACCCAAGGGTTAACAATGCAATAGCAAAGTTTTGCTTGGAGACTTTCCAAATTTGAAGCTGTGTTTGGATTTTAAATTCTCTTTATGACATGTTTTACACTTCTTATTTATGATGAGAATTGATAGCCCTAATGTCTCTGAAGCTTTCCATGAAGAATTGGTTTGGGTATGTTGATTTCCTCTTCTAGATCTGAGTTGTGGATTTCATTCTGGATGACTTCAGAGTTATGTACCTCATGAAAAGTTTGACACTGCAAATTTGGAATTTGTTTCATGCGGGGAGAATTCTCAAAATGATTGCAAGGGCTTCAGATAAATCAATAAATCTTTGGGGAAAGAGTTGAGTCCACTTTGTGAACAATATGTTTAGAAAATAAATTATATATGTGTTAGTAAATATGTGT
>SJYQ01023111.1:0-19906 GCA_006410935.1 Redunca redunca
TTCTGGTTACTTGCTGGGCTTTCCTACCCGATTCTTACAAAGCTGTGCAGCCTGCGCCTCGCGTGCGTGTCCCTGCCCTGCTCCCACTTGCTAGTGGCGGGTGCTGGTTTATGTGCTGCTTTTCCGCTGGGGAAGTCACTGTTGGGCTTGTAATCTGTCGGTTTTAATTATTCATTTATGTATCGTTCCTGTTATGATGCCCTCTGTGCTTCCAGGGCTCGCCACAGACTCGGTTGGGAGAGTGTTTCCTGGTGTTTGGAAACCTCTCTTCTTAAAGTTCCTTTCCCGGGTCGGGCTTCCCTACCCGGGACGGAGCTCCCTCCCCACCTCCTTTGTCTCTTTTTTCATCTTTTATATTTTTTCCCTACCTGTTTTTGAAGGCAATGATCTGCTTTTCTGGGTGCTTGATGTCCTCTGCCAGCATTCAGAAGTTGTTTTGTGTAGTTTGCTTGGCGTTGAAATGTTTTTTTGAGGAATTTGTGAGGGAGAAAGTAATCTCCTCGTCCTAATCCTCCCCACTTTTATTTTTAAAAGGACAATAAAACTACCTATTTCCAGAGGGTCTCATGGAGATTGAATGAATATATGTTAGATGCTCAGTGTACAATAAGCCCTTTGTGATTGTGTGTTACTTAAACCTGCTATGCATCAACTATGCGTCAGGCACCGTCAGAGGCAGTTGAAACACATCAATGAACAAAAGAGAAGAATCCTGCCCTTCTTATGGCTTACATGCTAACAAGAGGAGACAATAAACAATAGAAATAAGCAAATTATGAAGCATAAAAAGATGACAGAAGCTATGGGAGGAAAAAAAAAAGGGAAAAGTAAAGAATCATAGAACAACAAGTTCCAGAGGTAGCAGGGGTTACAATTTTTAAATAGTCAGAATACATTTCGTTAAAAAAAAAATTGAAGACTCAACCAGGTAGCTATCAGGAATAAGCATGTTCAGTCATGGGAAGATCGGTCGGTCACAAAGGCCCTAAGATGGGAACATGCCTGGTACATCAGACCAAGAACAAGGACGATTAGAGCAGATGACTAAGGAAGAGAGTCACAGGAAAACAGGATCAGAGAGGTCATGAGGAACCAACTCAGGCAGGAGATCTGAGATAACGGGGGCTCATCTCAGGTAGGGCCTGTGGGCAACTTGCTCTGGGCAGCCGCTGCAGGGTTTGCAGAAGAGGAGCATGACTGTCATACATTTGAAGGGATCACTCTGGCTGAGAACAGATGAGAGGACGCACTGACGCACTGACGCAGGAGAACTCTCAGTATGGGACTATTTGTGACCGAAGGGTTCGCAAAACCCTTGTCTTTGAGCATGAGAAATTGCTCTTGAATTCAGTTCATATTCTAGCTCTGTTCCCCCGGAAACCATACAGGCAGAATGCCAGCTGTGTTACTAGGCAACATTATTTCCAGTAAAAATGACCATCGGTAAATTGTTTGGGATTGAGACAAACAATAAACAATAAATACCTGGTGAGTGGCTGTAATGCTGGCTTCTCTTAGTTCAGTGGCTCCTATAATTAGGCATGTACCCTGTCGGGATCCTGGAAGCTATGCTCATGGGTTGTTATATAAGATAATGGCTCTTGTGGAACATGGGGCTCCTAAGTAAAGTTAGTTACATACCATGTGAGTCTCATTACTCATACCTAAGCTTCCCTTGGAAGAGAGGAGAGGCACAAAGAACGGAGCTGGCTGTTCTCTCTGTGGACTGTTACAGGAACTCCTACCAGAGACTATATGATTCTCTGCTGGGAAGCTGTGCTTCCGGTCCCATATCCTGTTAAGCAAACCTGAAGTCCAATGTGGCCTACGGCAACCCATACATCTATTTAGCTGAACCCTAAGAAAATGCCACTACTCTGTTGTGATAACCCAGGCAAAAAATGGCAGTGACTTGGACCAGGATGGCAGTGGTGTCTATAGGAAAAAGTAGTGAGATTGCAAATACAATCTGAAGGGAGAGTTCACAGGATTGACTAATGAATAGGAGGCAGGCTGTGCATATTCTATCTGCATACAATAAAGTTATGGATAAGGGCAAGATTTTTTGGCCTGAGCAACTGGAAAGATAAGAGTGAAAAACTGAGGGAGAGAACTGGAAACCAGGAGTTCAGTTTTAGACAAGTTAATTTTGAGTTGGGGTCATCATCTATCATCATGCTTTCTTCTCAGTGACAAAATGGCCACATGTATCATGAACTCACATGACCACATCCAAAAGAAGGGGTGTGCCTTCATAAACCGAAGGAAACCAGACTCCCGAAGGACTTCTTTTATTTGTCACCATGCTTAAACCAATCACTGGCAAGGAGAATGATACTAACAATATTGACTGAGCAACATTTACCAGCTGCCTCCTTTGGGTTGGGGAGGAATCCATGAAGCCTGTGAACAACAAATACCTGAACAAAACTGGTCTTAAGAAAGAGAAGAACTAGTGCAGTGTTTGTCAAAGGTATTGTCAAGGGCTTTAAATAGACCACCCACACTGATGTTAACATCACTCAGAATAAAAGAAGATCAGAAATTAAATATAGGTATAAAATGAATGAATAGAAGAAATGACCTACTCTCGGTTTCATGAAAAAGACATCTAGACAAATTCTGTGAAATTTCATAACCAAAAAAAAAATTATTCTAAATGATTTGAGGAAAAGAAAACAAAAATAAAACTTGACCTAAAATCAAGTTCTCAGTTGTAGAAGACAGAGCAATGTCTTGAAAACTCCCAGAAATAAGTAATTTTGACCTAGACTTTTACACCCAAAAGATCAGGCAAGTAAGAAGGCAGAATAAAGACATTTTCAGACATGTAAGAACATTACTTGAGGGTGTTCTTCAGCAAACAAGAATGGAAACCAATAAAGTGGATGTGAGAACACAAGAAACAGTGGAAATGATCCGAGAGTAAAATGAAAAAGAAATCCCAGAATGGCAGCTATGCAGCAGGACTAGACAATAATTCATCCTATTAAAACAAAAAATTAGTGAGCTCCATGAAAGGAAGAAACGGATGGATTCTGCTCAAAAGACAGAATACCTAAAAAGCTGGCTTAATGATAGGAATGCATGTTTCTTTTCTCAACAGAAAAAAAAGATATGCAACCAAAAATTCCAACAGAATGCTGTCTATCTACAGCTTTTCCTCCCTTACTCCTTGCTAAAGGAAACTAACTTCCCCCCCCCTTTTTTTTTTATTTCTTAAGGTATCAGGTGAGAAACACAGAATTAGAGAAGGCAGGTAGGCCCTCCCCCAGATTTATGGGATAAATCACTACAGGTCTCAACTAGCCCTGGAAATCACATTCTCCTTTGTCAGCAATTGGGTTGAGCAACTGAGGTGAAAGAGCAACTCAGTTTAAGCCAATGAGACATATAGGAAAGTCATCTGGGGAGCTTCCTTCAAGGAAAGCTTGAAAGACTTTCCTCCAAGGTAAAAAAAGATCTGATGGGTGGGAGGGAAGATTCTGCCTTAAAAAGCATTATTGGACAACTGGTAAATTTGAACACGTTCCATATATTAGATAATAGTACTGGTTTGTGGTAGATATGGAAAGTTACCACTCACATCCACAACTCACTACCAGGCGTGGGGAGTGTGGTTAAGCTGTAGGCTTCATCAGAATTTGCTTCAGCCTTCAAGAGAGGGTCTCACTATTCTCTGGAGGGCTCCTATCCCATAAGTGGGAAAGGCAAGTACAAGTATACTTGTACAAGTTTTAAGTACAAGCCAAGCACCTTCTGCCTAGCATAAAACTCTCCTGATGGACAGTCTTAACTCCAAATCAGCTTCTTGTACTGGCAGACAGGGTGTCATCACAATCTGACAGCTCTACCTGCCCAATCTTGCTTCCTTCTACTTTGGTACAATCCCAATTCTGGCTCAGCATCTGCTTCCCAGAGATCTCAACCTGTGACAACTACACTTCCTTAATTTAATCACTGTTCCATGATCATACCTTTTCTTATGTGATGTGTGATGAAGTATTTAAGAGTAAAGAATCACGACCTCTGCAACTTTCTCTCAAAAGATTCACCAAAATAGATGGATCTAGATATATAGAGACAAAGATAAAGAGAGGGAAAAGCAAGTATAGCAAAATGTTTTAACTGATAGACCTAGTTGAAAGACAGTTTGTATTACTATTTTCACAATTTGATGTTCCAAAATTTTCAAGAATATATTTTAAAGGGGGGAAGATTCAATAGAAGAAGCACCCATCCTATTCCCTTCCTCCTGCTTTTTAGTAAGTGAAAAAAAAAAAAAAAAAAGAGGCCTGGGAGCTACAGCAGCCACTGGGGATAAGAGAAAGGTCAGAACCATCAGATATGTCACCTGTGGGTAGATATTCTATAAAATGCTGCCAAAAACAACCAAGATGACACACCAGGAAAAACAAAAAAGCTATTTAAGGAAGTAATGGTTGAAGTGTGAAAACATACACTTATGACAAGATTTTGAACAACTAATTGATAGATTACAGGAGGAGAGAATCCATTTGTCTTTTTTTTACTAGGAATATCATCCTTCTATTGGCATGGGATCATGATACACATGCAGAGAAAGAAATGTAACCATAAACTCACTACTCCATTCTGCAATCAATATTTGCATGATGATTAAAAGATAAATCACCAACATAAACACAAAGGACCAAAGCTTTAATTAAGGTTACAGAATGGAATGTAAAATGTTTACAACCTTTCAGGATAAAAGACAGAGCTGATGGAAGCTGGGAGATGGAATGGTAAAGGGCAAAAGGAAAAGCAGTGGAAAAGTAGGATTTCAATTTTGATTCCCATTCCCATAAGACTAGAAACCGCCAAACATATTCCACTTGATTCATTTTTTTAAGTTTTTAAGTGAGATAATTCTCATACTATAAAATTCATTAATTTATTCATTTTTCATTAGGACATTTATCTTTTTATTGTTAAGTTGTAAATGTTCCTTCTATATCCTAGATACAAATATTTTCTCCCATTTTGTGGGTTGTCTTTTCATTCTGGATGGTATCCTTTGAGCCACAGATGTTTTTAATCTTGATGAAGTTTATCTTTTGTTGCTTATGGCTGTGTCATATCTAAGAAGGCTTTGCCTCACCCAAGGTCACTAAGATTTATCTCTATTTTAAGAGTGCTTTAAGTGTAGCTGTTACATTTAGATCTATGATCCATTTTTAGTTAATTTCTGTCTATAGTGTGAGGAAGGGATTCAAATCCATTTTGCACGGGTATCTCCAATGCCTCAATATAGCTGAATAAGCTCTCCTTTTCCTATTGTGTTATCTTGGTACTTCAAATTAAAAAAATAAAAAATCAGTTGATCATAGGGCTTATTTCTGGACTCTTAATACTATCCGTATGTACTGACTCTTTTTAAAACTAAGCTAAAATCCACATCATATAAAATTAACCATTTTAAGGGGCTTCCCTGGTGGCTCAGATGGTAAAGAATCTATCTGCCTGCAATGCTGGAGACCTGGGTCCAACCTCTGGGTTGGGAAGATCCCCTGGAGAATTCCCCGGTGTTCTAGTGGTAATAGCTCTGGGTTGTCATGGTAGAGAATAGGATTTGATGACCCCTGGGTGGGAATTAATGACCAAGAAAGAAAAATGGAAGTCAGTTTCAGAGTATTGATTATTCGGTTTCCTTTGTGGCTCAGACAGTAAAGAATCTGCCTGCAATGCAGGAGACCTGGGTTCAGTCCCTGAGTTGGGAAGATCCCCTGGAGAAGGAAATAGCAACCCACTCCATTATTCCTTCCTGGGAATTCCCATGGACAGAGGAATCTGGCGGGCTCAGTCTCTGGGGTCACAAAGAGTCAGACACGACTGAGCAACTACCACTTTCACAATCACTTTAAAGTGTACGAGTCAATGGCATTTACTATATTTACAGTATTTTTCAATCCACACCTCCTCTTATCTAGTTCCAAAACATTGTCCAAGCAGTCATTCCCCATGCCCCTGGCAACCACTAACTTGATTTATATCTACGAATTTACCTGCCCCAAATATTTCATATTAACTGACTTATACAATGTCATCATCTGTGTCCAGCTTCGTTCTCCAGTCATAATGTTTGAGTTCCTGCACTTTAAAACATTTATCGGTACTTCATTTTTATGGCTGAATAATATTCCAGCGTATGTAAATGCCACATTTTGTTTATCAGTTCATCAGTTGATTACATTCAGGTTGTTTCTACCTTTTAGATAAACTGCTTTGTAAGTACTGCTGTGAACATTCATGGACAAGTGTTTATTTGAACACCTGTCATCAATTCTTTTGGGTATATTCACAGAAATGGAACATCTGGGTCATATCACAATTTTTGGTTTAACTGTTTGAGGTCAAACTGTTTTCCACAGTAGCTATACTATCCTCAACTCCTACCAACAATGTACAAGTGTCTCAATTTCTTCACATCCTCGTCAAAACTTGTTATTTTCTGTTTTCTGACTCATTTTCAAATGTCATATCCAGAACTCAACACAATACTCCAGGTATAGTCTCGAAAATACAGAATAAAGTAAGATTAACACCTTTCCTCTTTTGAACCACCGCCCCCAGTAGTCCAGATGATGCTCCTATGAAGTTGCTCTTTATAGTTACATTACATTTTATATCCGTACTGAGTTTATTACAGTAGTTAAAATACCTAAGTTGTTTGTACTCAGCCACACCCTCCCTCACCCCTATAATTATGCAGCTATTTTCTGAACTCATATACAGGACTTCACATCAATACCCATTAAGCTTTCTTCTTAATCTTGACCTACCACTTCAGTCAGAAATATCTTCCCAAAAGTTAACCCTAAAAAGTTCATTTCATCCAATAATTTGATAAACATGGTATAAACATTTTCATTCACATCATTACAAAAATATGGACAGTGACTTTCAGCATGTCAACTAGAAATTTTTCTCCAGCTGAAATCAATTCATTATTAATTTTTAGAGCTGCTACTTAGCCAATCACACTTCCACCTAACTGTAAGGCCGTTCAGCTCACAGCCTAGTCAACAGGGAGACATCTTATAAAATACTTTGGCTAAAATCCAGTTATAGTGGATTCAGTCTCTTGACCCACAGTCTAATAAGCCTATCTAGAAAGTAAGATTAGTCTAACATAACTGTCTTTAGTGAGCCCACGTAACACCATCCTTCAAAAATGTAATCATGGTCAGTGTTTTTAGTGCTTATAACACAATGAACTCAGATTAAGATTATACTAGGTTTCCAATCATATTTTGAAATTTAAAAAATAAAATACAATGGAAAAGCAGTATGTATCACTTAAGGCGGTATGGATCACTTGAAACAACACAGGGAATAAAAACGTTTCGTGTTATACTCCACATCATCAAGACAAATATGTTGTCAATATACTGTACTTTATAAGTTTTTTAAATTCTACAAGAGTTTCTTCTCAACCATAAAAAGTTCAATGGGAAAAAAAAATATTTCTCCCAGGTGTTCACAAAATTAATAAAATAATTAAACAGGTCAATTTGATAAGTTTTGTGTTTCTAATAACAGATTATCTTATTGAAACCAATCTCCTCAGTTCCTTTAAAAGCATACTCCTAGCTCGAAAATCTCTCTTACAAAGCCTTCCGAGATTATTCCAGTCTAAAATAGCTGCTACTTTGTCCTTTCATGATACCCACTATTCCCACCACTCACTTTGTCCCTCAATCATCTGATGCTTGGTAGTTATTGCTGTTAACAGTTTGATAATTATTATCTACAATAGGGTTCTGCAGCATTCTTTTCTAACCTCATCACAACCACAGAAAAGGTAAGCACTCCGATTCTTTTATTAATTTATATAACATATACTATAAACCTATAAAGAATTAAAATAAAATTATCAGATAAATCTGAAGACATCTTAGGATCCTCTGGTTCTTCCCCTTCTGAAAGGGGCAAACTAGGTACAGAGAAAGAGATGTTGAGGTAGACAAGGATAAAATTCAGCAGGCTGTGTTTACTTATCTTCTAAAATGTATCAGGTAAGCACTGTATCAATTTCCTATTGTTGCAGTCACAAATTACCAAAAATTTAGAGGTAACAAATACATGTCTTACAGTTTCAGAAGTCAGAAGTCCAAAACAGGTCTCACGGGGCTATAATCAAAGTGTCAACAGAGCTGTGGTCCTGTCCAGAAGCTCTGAGAAAAGTCCACTTTCTTGCCTTTCCTGGTTTATGGAAGCTGCCCAGGTCCCTTGGCTCACAGCCCTCTTCTGTCTCCAAAGCCAGCAGTGCCTGGGCTTCTTCCTTCTCATGATGCCATCTCTCTGGTTCTGACTCTACTAACTCCTGCTTCTTTTAAAGTCCTGTGATTACATTAGGTCCACCTGTTTCTAAAGCCCTCACAACTCCATTTGCGCATGCCAGAGAGGGAGAGGGATATAAAAGGAAAGGCACAAAAAGTAAGGCTTTTCTTGACCCCCCACATCAACCAGATAGCATCACTGACTCAATGGATATGAATCTGAGCAAACTCTGGAAGACACAGGAGGGCAGAGGAGCCCGGCCCATGGGGTTGCAAAGAGTAGGAAACGACTGAGCGACTAAACAACACATCAACTAAAATTGAAAAATTATCTCTCTACTCCTTACTCTATACTAGAGATCTCTGTGCATGATTTTGCTTAAAGAGACGGTTTTTAAACTTCTACAAACCATGCTGCGTTCCATTTAGGTTTCAGCATATGAGAAAAGGTCATAAGAAACAAGGCTAAAACTGTGTGAAAAGGTGACACACTGGATGTGAAAATCGAACACGTTGTGTGTCACTGAATCATCTCGTACCTATTTTAAATGGATTACAGAGTTTAAGGTCATAGATTCTTTCCCATTTAGTACAATTTTAGGCTCTAGGGTTGAACATGTATGACTATTTCAACCATTCAGATAAATTCCCCCAAAGTGTAATATACGGAACTACATATTATCAACAGTTTAAAAAAAAAAGGTTACTGGGGTGATATAACTGACTTCCAGGTGTCCCTGTTCATATAATAATGAACTCTTAAGGATGCTCCTTGGGCCTTCCCTGAACACCTGGGTAAAAATAATTTTCTTCTCATGTACTGAGAAAAGGCTACAGATACATGATGGGGATTAGGGAAGCGATATGTGACTGACAGCAGAAACCTTGGCGTTAAATGATTGGCAAATATCTTGATTGAAATTATACCTCTACAGCAGCTGTTTTTAATCTTTCCTAGGTCATGTCCTCTGTTTTGAGAATCTGAAGAACCTATGGATTTCTCACTAGAAAAATGCACATGAGCACATATTCAAAACTTTTCATATAACTTATTTTATTGCATTTTAAACTTACTGCCATTACAGACCATATAAAATCAGTCTTTGGAAAGAGATCTGCAGGTCTCTTGGTTTTTGGTTTTATGCCAAAATTTGTTACACCCAGAAACAAAATTCAAAGTATGCAGTAAAACAAACCAAACTTCATAATTATTTCAACAAACAGATACCAAAATTGTGATGGCTGCAGGAGGTACTGCCTCTGACACCAAAGCACAGTTCTAGGAGAAAACCCACCTCTTTTGCAGAATTCTCCAGGAAGAGCTAGGTGTAAGAGAGAAAGTTTAGGTCCAGACAGTAAAGAGAATACTGACTGAATCTAATGAGTGTTTCCCAAAACAGTAACACTTTATACTTGTACATATTTATAAATAAAGGAAGGCATGGTTTCAAAACTTGGGAAATAAGATCAATGTAAATATTTGGGAAAAAAAATATCACACCAGACCTACTGTTTTCCTGCTACTTAGTCATGCAAAATGTATTAAGTTCAAAGTGGAGTAAATACAACCCTCAGAGAGATTCTCAAGCCAATTAGATGAAAAGAAAATACTAGAAGACATAATGAGCCACCTTCCCAGATGGCTCAGTGAGTAAAGAATCCGCCTGCAGTGCAGGAGATACAGGAGACACAGGTTCGATCCCCGGGTCAGGAAGATCCCCTGGAGAAGGCCATGGCAACCCGCTCCAGTATTCTTGCCTGGAGGATCCCATGGACAGAGGAGCCTGGCAGGCTACAGTCCATGGTGTCGCAAAGAGTCACACATGACTGAAGCGATTTAGCATGCATGCAGAAGATACATTACATGTGTGATCTTAAATTTGAAATTTAATAATATTCAGTGTGTGAGATTGACAACAGTACCCTCTCCTGGTCCTACGTCACGCTGCTTAGGGCCTTTACTATGCTGGATATGACAGATCTGCCTCCCTCGACCTCCCACCTGCCTATGGGCAATTTCTTAGAAAGGGAGCTTCTTAGTCGTTTGGGAAGCAAGCACAGTTGTAGAAAAACGAGACTGCTTCACAGCATCATTCCAGCATCCATCTCCCAGCTTCCTGGGTAATGAGAAGCAGGACAGCAGGAGCACCAGCAGCAGAGGTATTTGGGTCTGACCTCCTAACCCTGGGTTGCAGCTCGGGGTCTGTCCAGCAGTTTCCAGAGTGTCCAGAGGCAAATATTAATACAGCTGCGGAAGAGGTGGCTCCAGGTATGGATTCCAGCACAGCTCCCAGCATGGCCTCTGAGCTACCCTGGTGGGTTACCTCTGGACTGATCCCCTAAAACCTGCTGTTAGGTACTTTAACAATTCTGCAAGCACCTAATACATCGTATGAAATCTCTTCAGCTTAAAATACCCAAAAAGGCTTCTGTTTGTGACATTGAGACAAAAATTTGTTGTTCAGTTGCTCAGTCATGTCTGACTCTTTGCAGCCCCCCGGACTGCAGCACGCCAGGCTTCCCTGTCCTTCACCATCTCCGAGAGGTTGCTTAAACTCACGTCCATCAAGTCAGTGATACCATATAACCATCTCATCTTCTGTCATCCCTTTCTCCTCCGGCCTTCTATCTTTACCAGCATCAGGGTCTTTTCCAGTAAGTCAGTTCTTCGCATCAGGTGGTCAAAGTATTGGAGCTTCAGCTTCAGCGTCAGTCCTTCCAATGAATATTCAGGGTTAATTTCTTTTAGGTTTGACTGGTTTGATCTCCTTGATGTCCAAGGGACTCTCAAGAGTCTTCTCCAGCACCACAATTGGAAAGCATCACTTCTTCAGTGCTCAGCCTTCTTTATGGTCCAACTCTCACATCCATATATGACAAATGGTAAAACCACAGCTTTGACTATATGGACCTTTGTCAGCAAAGTAACGTCTCTGCTTTTTAATATGTTGTCTAGATTTATCATAGCTTTTCTTCCAAGGAGTAAGCATCTTTTAATTTTATGGCTGCAGTCACTGTCCACAGTGATTTTGGAACCCAAGAAAATAGTCTGTCACTGTTTCCGTTGTTTCCCCATCTATTTGCCATGAAGTGATGGGACCAGATGCCACGATCTTCATTTTTTGAATGCCAAGTTTTAAGTCAGCTTTTTCACTCTCCTCTTCCACCTTCATCAAGAGGCTCTTTAGTTCTTCTTCACTTTCTGCCATAATGGGGGTATCATCTGTATATCTGAGATTATTGATATTTCTCCCAGCAATCTTGATTCCAGCCTGTGCTTCATCCAGCCCGGCGATTCACATGATGTCCTCTGCATATAAGTTAAATAAGCAGGGTGACAATTACAGCCTTGGAGTACTCCTTTCCCAGTTTGGAAACAGTTCATTGTCCCATGTCCAGTTCTAACTGTTGCTTCTTGACCTGCATACAAGTTTCTCAGGACACTGTTAAGGTGGCCTGGTATTCCCATCTCTTTAAGAATTTTCCACAGTTTGCTATGATCGACACAGTCAAAGGCTTTAACACAGTCAATGAAGCAGAAGTAGATGTTTTTCTAGAATTCCTGCAGTAGGAAGACATCCCCTCAGGGAGAGGTGGCAGTTTCATACCCTGGAGGGGTTGTCTGGAATGTCCTCACCTGTTTACTCTCATCAGATCACAATGTGCTGCAGAGTTCATGGGCCCAAGCAAGAATACCTGCAGATCTCAGTAGAATTACGCTATCATTCACAGATGAATTTTTAAATTTTTTGTAAAGAAAGGCAGATTAAACATAGTATCAATATAGCAAAATACAAATAAGCAATAAGAAAATAGGAGAGCTGACAACTGTCTGTTACTAATACCAGTACTTTATAAAAAAAAACAAACTATAAGGTAAAAATGTGATTATCTTGTAAAATGTAAACTATAAAACTTTTAGAAGAAAACACAGGGGAAAAAAGTCTTTGAGACTTAGGACTAAGTGAAGAGTTCACATACGACACCAAAAGTACAATCAGAGAAGAGAAAACAACGATTAAATGCACTACATGAAAATTTAAAACTTTCTTGCCTCTTTAAAAAAAAATCCTTGTTAAGAGGATGATGAGACATCTATGGATGGGAAGAAAATCTGTGCCAATCACATATCTAGCAAAAGACTTACATCTCGAATATATAAAGAACTCTCAAAACTCGAAAGTGAAGAAAAACCACCCAATCTGCTCATTTGGTAAACAATTTGCCCACGAGGGAAAGGCAAACCAAAACTACAATGAGGTATCACCACCCAACTATTAGAATGAGCAAACATTTAAGTGAAGTGCTTGCTTCGGCAGCACATATACTAAAATCGGAAGATACAGAAAAGATTAGCATGGCCCCTGCGCAAGGATGACACGCAAATTCGTGAAGCGTGACATATTTTAATAATAATAATAATAATGAAAAAAATAAAACAAAAACAGTGAAAATAATCAAATTCTGGCAAACATATAGAGAAACTGGATCTTTTGTACACTGCTACTGGGAATATACAGCCCTTCTGGAAAACAGTCCGGCTGTTTCTTGTAAAACTAAATACACACTTAAATGCAACCAAGCAATTATACTCTTGGGCACGTACACCAGAGAAATGAAAACTTAGGTTCACACAGAAAACCTGTATACAAATGTGCACAGTAGCTTTATTCATCACAGCCAGAAGCTAGAAGTAATTCATGCTCTTCAACAGGTGACGAGTTAAACTGTGTACTGTGACATACCCATTCACTGACCCTACTCAGTACTAAAAAGAAATGAAATACTGATACATGGGACAGCTTGGACGGTTCTCTAGGGCACTGGGCTGGGTGAAAAAAAAGTTCATCTCAAAAAGATACATATAGTACAATTCTATTTTAATACTCTCAAAATGACACAATTACAAAGATGGAGAACAAATTACCCACTGCCAATAAATAGGCATGCAGAGGGTTGGGAAACAGGAGACCTTGAGCTACATGATGGAGTTTCTGGGCAGTGATGGAACAGTACTGTACCTTGATTGAGGCGGTGGTTAAATCTAGACGTGAAATGTTATCAAAGTGCACTGAACTATACACACATACTCATGAGTGAACACACTGAAAACCATGAAATCTGAATACGACTACTTAACAGTATTGTACTAGTGTCAGTTTCCTGGATTAATGTTGTTATAAATATGTTGTGTAATATAAGATATTACAACCGAGGGACACTGAATGAAGGTTACACAGGAGTCCTTGTATTATTTTTGCAACTTGATGTGAATTTATCATTACTTCAATATAAATTTTTTTAAGTGATGACATTCAAGCATCCTTATTTTTAAAATTACGAATATTTTAGGTAGAATCAAAAAATATGGAAATAATATATTTTTAATTGCTCTACAATTTTTTCATTTTTATCTCATTGTTTTTGGTAATGTCTTACTATGTACATAGTATTACAGTATATAGTTTACAACAGACACACACATACTGGGAATGCAGACACAATTTTTTACACTGCTGGAGTAAGACATAAAAGTTTCACAGACTTCTGTTACGGAAGTTATAATCATCTAAGACTGTCGATTACATTTTTTTTTTACTTGGGCAAGCATATGTTAGAACAGGAAAAACCCAGGTTTGAGAATCAAAAAGAACTCAACTTGTAACCATATAGACAAGTAACAATCTCATCCTCATTTGTGAAATATAGAAGTTGGATTAGATCATTCCCAAGGACAGTCCAGCTCTGAAACCACTATGACTCCATGAGTTCTACAACAGGAAAAAGTGAAACAACCATAAAGAAATGTATGACTAAAACTCTAACCAGTATTTCTTGAAACTATTACTATGGATTCAGTATTGCCAGGAATATTAAATAAAGACAGTCTAAGTCATCATCGACACAAACACAGAAAAGTGTATCTACAAAGATAATTTTAGCTCAAAGAAAACAGATTACCAAAACATCCTATTGAAATATATATAGACAACAGGTACATGTGACTATTTTACATGCAATCTCACAGTTCTTTAAAGCCTCTAATTCCTGCCCATGGAATTATATTAGGTTCTGAATTGCAGCAAATAATACACCAATGCATACAGGTGTCCTTATGCACAAGTTTGCAGGTTGGTATCTCACAAGAAGTAGACCATCAAGACATCCAGAAGAGAATTACTTTCCATCCACTTAATTATTCTCTGTCTGCTTGAATTAGACTTAATAAGATGGAATTTTAAGACATTCGTTATTCGGGGGAAGTTAAACATCTACAAGGTGATTATACCACCCTGTTACACCACCTTCTGCTATGCAGAAATACCACCTACCTAAAACAGAGGCCAAAACCAGGAAAGAAGCCAAGAGTCTTCTAAGCAGTAAAAATACAACAAGGTCCTACCACTAAAGCTCCATGCACAAGACATTCTTTGGTTTCTCACCCAGAACCTTCTATCATTTTCATCTACCATTCAACAAGTAGCTATGGGTTCTATTTTCCTATTGCATGGAAAATACCAAATTAGAAAGATGTGTTAACTACTACAGGTGGGTGTAATGACAGCAAACAAAAAGATACAGTTAACAGTAAAATAATAAGCAAATCTACCCCTCAAGCCAGACATGATTTAGGAAGGAATGGCTCCACCAACGAACAAAATATGGTGGTCTGTATATTGCTGACTGAGGAGATTAATGACTGGAGATTCTACAAATACATCATTAAGAGTTCAGTGACACCCAAGACACATGAATGGAACCACCAAAGTAGTATTTTTTTTTAAGCAGTATTATAGATGGCATTATCCATCTTAACTTTTTCTAATGGAGAAGAAAATTGAAAATCACATTTAAATTATCTTTCCAGCATTCTTTAGTACTGAACTAAATTACATCACATCTAATGTCACCATGAAATAGAGACATACCAAAACAACAAGGACAAAACACAGCAAGGAATCCTGAGAAGTTGAAATATTATGTTGAAATTCATGCAGGCAACAAGGCATACCTGTGAATGTTTTACAACTTAAAAAACAAAGCTGCACTGCAGTAAATGAACAAACTAGTATCCTGTCTTCGATTCCCAGATGTTCTTTTAAAAAAGAACCACCACCACCACTTCAACTTCTCTGAAGTATAGTTGTTCTAAAAACAATGTAACTCACAACTGCTGTCACCCAACAGCAAGATTTACTTGGTAAAAACTTTATGTTGACATTTCCTAGAAAGATCAAGAACACAGTATCATCAAAGTGTCTTGCTGCTGCTGCTGCTAAGTTGCTTCAGTCGTGTCCGACTCTGTGCGACCCCAGAGGCGGCAGCCCACAAGGCTACCCCGTCCCTGGGATTCTCCAGGCAAGAACACTGGAGTGGGTTGCCATTTCCTTCTCCAATGCATGAAAGTGAAAAGTGAAAGTGAAGTCGCTCAGTTGTGTCTGACTCTTCGTGACCCCATGGACTACAGACTACCCAGCTTAGGTTTGATCAAAAATGGTCATTCAATATACTCTTAAAAAAAAATGACAAGAAGTCTGTAAAAGTACAATCAAAGGAGAATGACAGAAAATTTTCAAAAATAAATTACATCCTTTTACTTTAAAAGATAGTACATATAAAGTACTTATCACATTACTTATTAAGTACTCAATAAATGTGGCTACTATTATTATTAACAAGCTGGAAAATAAGGACTGGGAGCTGATGAAAACATCTGTGATTATAGTGATCAGGCAACCAATAAACATTTACTAAGTGCCTACAAGGTCTTAGCAGGGCAATACAAGTTCATCACAAACAACTTACACAGCAAGTTTATTTATCTCTGATCAAATAAATGACAAGTTGCACAATACTTTCTAAGCCAGTAAGGTAAACATCATACTACATTCTGCAATGACTAGAACTTAACCAAGTACTTTCAACTTCTTTCAAAGCACTGTCCTTTATTTAAGTCCAGTATGCAGAACTCAAGAAATAAACTATTCACTTTTAGAGAGTCACCAAATGATTAAATGAATATTTTTAAAAAGCGTCACCAAAATGAGTGTTTTTTTTTCTCCTTTCAAAATTAATCTTGTGATTTTTATAGGGGGAGACAAAATGCTCTCCAGGTTTAGGCAGAATAAGGATTTAGATAAATTTCCTCTTAAGGAAAATCTTTCTAAACTTGGAGCATCATGAGAGCACCCTCTCTACTCCTAGGATTTATGAACATTACAGAGACAGATTTATATAAGAATACACATTAATTAAAATGTTATCTTTCACTTATATTAAATATCAAAATAACCAACGTATAGAGATGCAATGGAGAGTAGCCGTTGCCTAGGGCTGAGGAGGATAAGGCAATGGCATCCCACTTGCCTGGGAAATCCCATGGACGGAGGAGCCTGGTAGGCTGCAGTCCATGGCGTCAGGAAGAGTCGGAGATGACTGAGCAACTTCACTTTCACTTTTCACTTGCATGCATTGGAGAAGGAAATGGCAACCCCCTCCAGTCTTCTTGCCTGGAGAATCCCAGGGACGGGGGAGCCTGGTGGGCTGCCGTCTATGGGGTCGCACAGAGTCGGATACGACTGAAGCGACTTAGCAGCAGCAGCAGCAGCAGCAGGGCTGAGGAAGGAGTTCAGGAAGGTGATGGGGTGATGAAAGAGTTCTAAAACTGGTTGTGATAGAAGTGCATAACTCCAGAATACACTAAAAACCACTAACTTGTACAATCTAAATAGGTGAATTGTACAGTATGTAAATTATATCTCAAGCTGTTATTTTAAATTTTTAACTCTTTTCAAAACTCAACAAATCACACTTGCTGCATTACAAAGTCCATGGGATGTATCCTCCATCTACCTCTCTCTTGCCTAGCTGACTCCAATCACTGACAGTCCTACAAGGCCACTTTCTTAACCAATTCTTTCTCCACAAATACAAAGATCAAGCAATAGAACAGGTTTACGAGGGAAGGAGGCAGTCCATTTTGTAAAAGCAAGAAATACTTCACACTGTATTTTAATACAAGTGATTTTTCAAAACAATTATTTTCATGCCATACCAAAAAAAAAAAACAAAACACTGATAAAGATATATCTATTTATTGTAGCATTATTAGTTTTAACTAAGATCATCACACCTGGTCCCATCACCTCATGGCAAATAGATGGGAAAACAGTGGAAAACAGTGACAGACTTTATTTTTGGGGGCTCCAAAATCACTGCAGATGGTGACTGCAGCCATGAAATTAAAAGACGCTTACTCCTTGGAAGGAAAGTTATGACCAACCTAGACAGCATATTAAAAAGCAGAGACATTATTTTGCCAACAAAGGTCCGTCTAGTCAAGGCTATGGTTTTTCCAGTGGTCATGTATGGATGTGAGACTTGGACTATAAAGAAAGCTGAGCGCCAAAGAATTGATGCTTTTGAATCGTGGTGCTGGAGAAGACTCTTGAGAGTCTCTTGGACTGCAAGGAGATCCAATCAGTCCATCCTAAAGGAAATCAGTCCTGAATATTCATTGGAAGGACTGATGCTGAAGTTGAAACTCCAATGCTTTGGCCACCTAATGTGAAGAACTGACTCATTTGAAAAGATCCTGATGCTGGGAAAGACTGAGGGCAGGAGGAGAAGGGGAAGAGAGGATGAGATGTCTGGATAGCATCATCGACTCAATGGATCTGAGTTTGAGTAAACTCAAACTCCAGGAGTTGGCGATGGACAGGGAGGCCTAGCATGCTGCAGTCAGTCCATGAGGTCGCAAAGAGTTGGACATGACTGAGTGACTGAACTGAACTGAACTGATGAGTTTTAAGGAATGTGTTACTACTCTATCGGCAAACTAGGTATTACCTACTAGGATAGAGATGTAGTATCATTTTGGAGTCTATGAAATGTATGATCCCTGGAGGGTATAAGGAAAGATACATCACTATTTGCATAATTTCACAAATATTCTGCCTCATGGCAATAACAGTGTTTGAAATTAAAAAAAAAAAATTCTAGAACTCATATATTTACTTTAACAGGCTCCATGGATCCCAACCCACCTCCTACGGAATACCAGGTCTGTCTGCCAGGATACTTTTAAAGAAAGTATACAAAATAATGAACAAGGGTGAATCACACACCTAAGAGTGCACTTTGTGCACGCTATTTTTCATCCACATGTACCACTCTGTCTATTTAAGGGTCCTACTCAGAGGATCTCGTGGTGAAGACAAATTTCATCATCCTATCCTCAGTGCCTACGTGGTGCACAAATTAGGTGCAGTTCTCAATTTAAAACTTGCTGAATAAAAAGAGATTTCTTGCCTGATTAGCCCTACTGGCTGCTTGCAGCTGGGCTTTCTATTTAGGTACTTTTGGAAAACCTTCTTCCTTTCTGGGCTGGCTTAAAGAAGCACCCAGAACAACAGAATCTTACCACCTTCTTCATCAGCCTAAGATGCAGCTCCCCTTTTTATAATGCGCAACATTAAGGGTAGAGTAAGACCTCTGCATGTGAACTGATCAGGAACAAATACCTTCCTGCAGTCCTCCTGGGGCTACTACAAGATGTGCCAGTTGGCAGCCTCAGAGCAATTTTTAAGGCTCTCTAGAGATGAGAAGAATCAAGAAATGAGAAGAGATTAGGCTTACGGTATGTACTCCAAAAACATTTTAGGGTAAAGACACTTAAAATGTTCAGGGACACAGATTTTTACCATTGTTGAAATGATGTGATTCTTACAGTCTATAATCATAGACTTTGTTTTGAACACAAAAATACTGTTGGAAGCCTTGTTTCTTAAGAACAGGTAAAAATAAACATCATTACCGAGCCTGAAGAAATTGATAATAATCGTTTCATTATATAAAATAAAAAATAAATAAGTGTATAAAATTGATTACCCTTCTCCATTCCAGTAAATGTAACTTGCTAATTAAAATTTTCAAGTAAGACAGCTTAAGGCATTCCTATCTGAAAGTAGTAAAATAAAGAAGGGAAAAAAACTGGAATTAAAAGTCAAACCATGATCAGTAGCTATAATGTGATGAAGGCAATTTTATGGGGGATATTTAGTTTCTAAATTACACATTTTTTTCATAACAATATTTTACAATGAGCATGTGAAACTGGTGATAAGGAAAAACTGGTTTTTCCTTTAAACACACATATATACTTGACCCAAATAAAACAATACAAACTTTTTTTTAATGGTTTTACAGAAGCTTTTGGGCTAATAAAACTGCTTAAGCACTTTAGACAATAGTAAAAGGGGCTTATTTAACTTATAAGCCCAGAGTACATCATGAGAAACGCTGGGCTGGAAGAAGCACAAGCTGGAATCAAGTTTGCCGGCAGAAATATCAATAACCTCATATGTGCAGATGACACCACCCTTTGGCAGAAAGTGAAGAGGAACTAAAAAGCTTCTTGAAGAAAGTGAAAGAGGAGAGTGAAAAAGTTGGCTTAAAGCTCAACATTTAGAAAACGAAGATCATGGCATCTGGTCCCATCACTTCATGGTAAGTAGATGGAGAAACAGTGGAAACAGTGTCAGACTATTTTTCTGGGCTCCAAAATCACTGCAGATGGTGACTACAGCCATGAAATTAAAAGA
>SJYQ01023113.1:3757-22020 GCA_006410935.1 Redunca redunca
AAAATTTAAATAGGGGAATTTACCTGATTAGATACTAAGATTGTATTCTATCTTATACACTGTCCTTTTACTTTCTTATTTAGAGTGTGTATCTTGAAAAGAGTACTTGGTTGTTTTCTTTCCTTCAGTCTGATAATACAGTGTTTGATTTACTAACATTTAATGGAATAATCTGTGTATTTGTACTTAAATCTGTCTTTTGGTAATTTGTTTTCAATTTGTCCCATCTTCTTTTTTTCTTTTCTGCCTTTCAGATTTATCATATATTTTATTGTATTCCAATTTTTCTTCTCTGTTGACCTCCTTCCTATAACTCTTTATGTTTTTTTAGTGGTTGTATTATTCTAATTCTAAGATTATAACATGTATCTTCACTATATTACTCTGCTTTGAATTAATAGCATATCAGTTATGTTCAACATTAGAACTTTACCAAAGTACTTTACAAAAAGTACAGCCTCATTTGTCTTTCTCTTTTGTGTTATTGTGTCTATTACTTTCATCTTTTAAATTTCTACGAGTCCTTGATATTATTTTTACTTCAGTCAGTAGTCTTATTTTTTGGCCCCACCACACAGCAATGCAGGATCTTAATAACCTGACACACAGGGATCAAACCTGTGCCCCCTTGGGACTCCCTGGCAGTCCAGTGGTTAAGACTGTGTGCTTTCAATGTAGGACATGGCTGGTAAAGGAGCTGAGATCCTAGATTCTGTGTACTACAGCCAAGAGATTTTTTTAAAAAAGGAAAAAGAATGTTTGAAAAAAAAGTACTGCACCCCCTACAGTGGAAGCATGGAGTCTTAACCAATGGACCACCATGGAAATCCCCTGGTCAGCAGTCTTTTTTTAGAAATTTTAATAATATTCTTTATGTTAGAAATAAATATATTTACCATCTTTAGTGCTCTTCATTCCTTCCCAAAGATCCAGAATTCAACTAGGAATCATCAAGTACTTCATTTAATGTTTTTTGTACTATGAGTCTGTGTGCGTGCTAAGTCACTTCAGTTGTGTCCAACCCTTTGCATTGATAACAAATATTTTCAGTTTTTGTCTTTATTTTGCTGTCACGTTTAGAGGATATTTTTACTGAATATGAAATTCTTTATTTTTTCATTGGGCACATCAAAGATGTCATTCCATTGTCTTTTGGCTTCCACCGGTAATGATGAGAAGTCAGTTTTGATTCTTCTTGTTGTTTTGCTGCATATATGATGTTTCTTGCTTGACTGCTTTTATTTTTTTTTATATATACATTATAATTTATTATTATTATTTATTATGACATATATATATTTGCACAGGGCCACATACTCAGAAGGGGCCTATATTTTATTTTATTTTTTTTATTAATTTATTAATTTATTTATTTTTTTACATGTTTCAATGCCATTCTCCCATCTCATCCCACCCTCTCCCTCTCTCTCTCCCCCAGAGTCCAAAAGTTCACTCTATAGATCTGAGTCTCTTTTGTTTTCTCGCATACAGGGTCATCATCTGCTTGACTGCTTTTAATTTTTTTCTCTTTCTTTAATTTTCAGCAGTCAACTAAGGTGTGCCTTGGTGGGATCTTCTTTGTACCTATCCAACTTATGGTTCACTGAACTTCCTGGATCTGTGGGTTTATGTCTTTCATAGATTTTGGATATTTTTCAGCCATATCACCTTAAATTATTTGTCTATATTATCCTCTTTGTCTTCCTCTTCTGGGATTTTAATTACATGTATTGATATCTCAGACTAGTTTGATATTGTTTCACAGGTGCATGATGCTCTGTTTTGTTTTCAGCTTCCCCCTACTCTGTTTCATATTGGATTATTTCTATTGACCTGTCTTTTAAAGTTCACTGACCTTTTCTTGTGTTGTGTCTAATATGATGTTAAACCCATCAAGTGAATTCTTTATTTCAGATATGGTATTTTTTCAGTTCTGGAATTTTCATTGTATTTCTTTTAATAGTTTACATTTCTCTGTTAATTCCTTTTCTTTTCACCCATGTTGTCCATTTTATCACTGAATTCGCTAGTCAGTTCATAATTCCAGCACCTGGGTCATCTGTAGATCTGCTTCAAATGACTTATTTTTTGCTAAGTTTTTGTTTTTTAGAAGAGGTTTTATTTTTTAATTTTTATTGAAGTATAGTTGATTTACAGAATTATTTTAATTTCAGGTGGATAGCCTAGTGGTTCAGTATTTTTGTATATTATAAGTTATAACATAACTCCATTAAAAGTTATTAAAAAATAATGGCTATGATTCCCTGTGCCATTCAAGTGACTTTGTCTGTTTGACACTGTGCTTAAGAACAACAGATACTGAAGTAGGTGGGTTTTTTTTCCCAGAAAGAACACAACATTTTCTTTGTCTAATAGCTAGGATAAGAGATCACTTCAGTCCAACTAAGGGTTATACTAGGATTGGATAAAGTTGTAGTTTTATTTTAATAGTTTCAGCTTACCTCTGATTTCACATATTTGAGAGTGAGATAAGTTCCTTCCTTCATCAGAGCTTAATCTAAGTACCCAAGACCATAGAAACCTTTTTTTGCTTCTTCGCTCATGCCCAGTTTCCTGTGAAACTCCACTGAGGGGTTATTTCCTTGATCTTATTTGGAGTTGAGCTGGGTGGGGACTGGGATACTCAGTTTCACTTCAACTCTGCTACACATAACACATGGGTAAGTCTCAGACACATTATAATGAGTGAAAGAAGCCAGATATGTGAGTACCAACTATATGGTTCCATTTACATGATGTTAAGGCAGAATTTATTGTGTGAGAAATAACAACCATGCTATCTTTGGGAAGGAGAAAGGGGTAGTGACTAGGAGGGGGCATCAGAAGGGCTTGTTTCAAGTGCGGGTGACACTCTGTTCCTTTATCTGGGTGGTGGTTAACTGGGTGTGTTCACCTTGTGAAAATATATAGGACTATATGCTTACGATTTGTAATCTTTTCTGTATGTATGTAAAAACCATAATCACAGAAAACTAGTCAATCTAATCACACTAGGACCACAGCCTTGTCTACCTCAATGAAACTCAGCCATGCCGTGTGGGGCCACCCAACACGGGCAGGTCATGGTGGAGAGGTCTCACAGAATATGGTCCACTGGAGTAGGGAATGGCAAACCAGTATTCTTGCCTTGAGAACCCCCTGAACAATATGAAAAGGCAAAATGATAGGATACTGAAAGAGGAACTCCCCAGGTCAGTAGGTGCCCAGTATGCTACTGGAGATCAGTGGAGAAATAACTCCAGAAAGAATGAAAGGATGAAGCCAAAGAAAAAACAATACCCAGTTGTGGATGTGACTGGCAATAGAAGCAAGGTCCAATGCTATAAAGAGCAATATTGCATAGGAACCTGGAATGTCAGGTCCATGAATCAAGGCAAATTGGAAGTGGTCAAACAGGAGATGGCAAGAGTGAACGTCAACATTCTAGGAATCAGTGAACTAAAATGGACTGGAATGGGTGAATTTAACTCAGATGACCATTATATCTACTACTGTGGGCNAACAAAGCTAGCGGAGGTGATGGAATTCCAGCAGAGCTGTTTCAAATCCTGAAAGATGATGCTGTGAAAGTGCTGCACTCAATATGCCAGAAAATTTGGAAAACTCAGCAGTGGCCACAGGACTGGAAAAGGCCCATTGTCATTCCAATCCTGAAGAAAGGCAATGCCAAAGAATGCTCAAACTACCGCACAATTGCACTCATTGCACACACTAGTAAAGTAGTACTCAAAATTCTCCAAGCCAGGCTTCAGCAATACGTGAAGCGTGAACTTCCTGATGTTCAAGCTGGTTTTAGAAAAGGCAGAGGAACCAGAGATCAAATTGCCAACATCCTCTGGATCATCAAAAAAGCAAGAGAGTTCCAGAAAAACATCTATTTCTGCTTTATTGACTATGCCAAAGCCTTTGACTGTGTGGATCACAATAAACTGTGGAGAATTCTGAAAGAGATGGGAATACCAGACCACCTGACCTGCCTCTTGAAAAACCTGTATGCAGATCAGGAAGCAACAGTTAGAACTGGACATGGAACAACAGACCGGTTCTAAATAGGAAAAGGAGTATGTCAAAGCTGTATATTGTCCCCCTGCTTATTTAACTTCTATGCAGAGTACATCATGAGAAACACTGGGCTAGAAGAAGCATAAGCTGGAATCAAGATTGCCGGGAGAAATATCAATAACCTCAGATATGCAGATGACACCACCCTTATGGCAGAAAGTGAAGAGAAACTAAATAGCCTCTTGATGAAAGTGAAAGAGGAGAGTGAAAAAGTTGGCTTAAAGCTCAACATTCAGAAAATGAAGATCATGGCATCTGGTCCTATCACTTCATGGGAAATAGATGGGGATACAGTGGAAACAGTGTCAGACTTTTTTTTGGGCTCCAGAATCACTGCAGATGGTGACTGCAGCCATGAACTTAAAAGATGCTTACCTTGGAAGAAAAGTTATGACCAACCTAGATAGCATATTCAAAAGCAGAGACATTACCTTGCCAACAAAGGCCCGTCTAGTCAAGGCTATGGTTTTTCAAATGGTCATGTTATGGGTGTGAGAGTTGGACTGTGAAGAGGGCTGAGCGCTGAAGAATTGATGCTTTTGAACTGTGGTGTTGGAGAAGACTCTTGAGAGTCCCTTGGACTGCAAGGAGATCCAACCAGTCCATTCTGAAGGAGATCAGCCCTGGGATTTCTTTGGAAGGAATGATGCTAAGGCTGAAAATCTGTACTTTGGCCACCTCATGCAAAGAGTTGACTCATTGGAAAAGACTCTGATGCTGGGAGGGATTGGGGCAGGAGGAGAAGGGGATGACAGAGGATGACATAGCTGAATGGCATCACTGACTCGATGGATGCAAGTCTGAGTGAACTCTGGGAGTTGGTGATGGACAGGGAGGCCTGGTGTGCTGCAATTCATTGGGTTGCAAAGAGTCAGACACGACTGAGTGACTGAACTGAACTGAACTATATGTATGTTGTAGTTCAAAAACAAAGAAGGTGTGTATGATGGAGGAGCTCTTGCACACACACACACACACACACAAATTATAGAGAAAAATGAAGCTGTCATATACAAGATATTTGCAATGCCATAGCAAAGTATTTGTATCCAGGATTTTTTTTCCTACAAATCAAAAAGAAAAGGGCAGAAGGAAAAATAGAAATCCAATAGAAAATGAGCAAAGATAAGAAAAAGCAAATAAGAAGAGGCCTGAGTGGCCCGTGAACATGAAAAGGTATTCAACCTCATTAGTAATCATGGAAATACAAGTTAAAACCGTATTGAGATACCATTTCACACCGAGATTGACCAAAACTGTCTAACAATACCAACTTGGTGAGAATATGAGGGAGCAGAAACTTTCATATACCGCAGATGATACTGTCTTAGATTTAGAGATCAAATCATCAATTTTTGACTTGGAGATATACTAATTCTAAATTCTACAATTATACTTCTACAAAGAAAAATACGATTTATTATAAAGATTTTCTCCCAGATGTGCCTATGATACATGCACAGAGATGTGCATTATAAATTTGTTTATAATAGCAAAGAATTGGAAACAGACCTAGATAACCATCATTAGAGAAATGGAGAAATATCTTATAGCAGTTTAAATGAATAAAGTAGATTACATCAACATAATAAAATCTTGAAGATGTAATATTGAATGAACAAAGCAAGCAAGTATACACCATGAAAGCATCTAAATTTTAAAATAGTCCATACTGATGTATGCTCAGTTGCTCAGCCATGTCTCACTATTTTGACCCCAGTACTATAGTCCACCAGGCTTCTCTGTCCATGGAATCTTCCAGGCAAGAATCCTGGAGTGGGTTGCCATTTCCTCCTGAAGGAGATCTTCTTGACCATATATGGTAAAAGAATAAAAATAATAGGGACTTCCTTGGCAATCCAGTAGTTAAGACTCCACACTTCATGGGAAATTAAGATACTGTGTGCCACACAGCATGGCCAATAAATAAACAAAAATATAGTCAGGGAGAATATTCCCCCAATTTCAGAATAGCTATTATCCCTGGGCAAGGAAAGGAATAAGGACAAAAAAAAGTACATATGGCAAAACGTTAACATTTATTAAGTCTGGGAAGTTGGTATAAAGTTATTTAATATATGTAATATTCACTGTACCCTCTTGTTTACTTGAAATAGTTTTTTTTTTTTTTTTAAGTTAGACACTTGGGCCAACATATGAAGTGTATTGGAAGCCTTTCTCTCTTTTCCAAACACTATTCATCTTTTTAATTCTTTATAGATACAGCTTTCATTGTCACTTTGCATCTATGTATTGCTTCATGTCCTATCACCAGGAGATCAAGTAGGAAGGTAAGTTTTGATGTAATCTCCTCTGGTCTTCCTTCTGTCTTACCCTCCAGGGTTCATGGAAGAGCTCAACAATATCTTTTCAATATGCTTTTTTTATCAAACTTCAAATATTACTCTCCAACAGAAAAGTCTTTAAGTTCATCAACCAAATGACTGATTTAGAATTTAATAATAAGTGACAAGTTGCCTTCTCTGTCACATTTCTGCTAAAAAAAATGATGATAGGTATTTTTTAAGATTTAAATAATGTTGCTAACTACTTCAGTTGATACTTGGATGGATAAATAGGTACAAAGTCTATTTTTATGCTCTGCATTTTTTAAATTTCAGAAATATAATAGTACAAATACTTTTTAAAAACTTAACTTACCAAGTCATGTTATTCTAGCTTATTAACTGTTTCCAGATATTTACTGAGGATTTTTAATTTTAGAAGCAGAAAAATTATGTCAGTGTCAGGGACTTGTTTTGTGAAGTAGAGTATTGGAAATACTCATATTTTACAGATTATCCCTGGGAGAAGTCAGAAGTTTACTTACGTAAATAAACATGCTAGAGTCCCTCCCACTGGTTGAATAACTTGGTTGTTAAGCTGTGTGCTAGGCAACAGACTTTGTGTCTCTTTCTTTTCTCAGATGAAGTTCAGAGAGTAACAAAGTTGTTTTTGTTGTTATCATTTTGTTACTGTTTTACTTGCAGATTAAACACTTTAAGATGAGAAAAGTTGATCTTTGTTTGAGCTCTGAAGGGACTGAAGTTATTTTAGCTACATCAAGTGATGAAAAACACCCACCTGAAAATATGATTGATGGGTAAGAGTTACTCTTTTTTCTTCCTTAAAGTCTTAACATTAGGTCAGTGAACTCTATGAGTACTGAGGTTATGTATTTTACAACAACTAGCACTGTTAAGCATAGTTTAATAAATGTTTGGTGAACTGAATTACTTGATTACCCACTTTAATACCATCCTGGAGCTAATTCGGTTGCGTATATTTAAGTTTTTTTTTATTATTTTCTTTATAATTCCTAAACTGAACTTTTTCTGAAATAGTTATTTAAAATGTAGTCTGTCAAGGCAAAATTTCAAAGAACAACTACCTCATTTTCTGGAAGTATACATTTTAATATCTGGTTTTATTCCAAATTTTTATTGGTAAATAGGAATGTAAACATTACAACTTCCTGCCTACTGCCTGTTTTCTTTCTAGTCTAAGCAATTTTTGCTGAACTGAATGCTTCACTTCTTGCTATCCACCTGCATTTTTCAGTTCTTAGCTTCTTGATATCATTCCAGTTATCACTCTTTACTGTGCTAGAGCTTATTCTAGATAGAGACACATAGCATTCTCAGACTTTTAAGTTCTAAGAAAAAAGGAAATGGTTAGTGGAAGAACTCCTATAAAAAAAACAAAACTGAGGTATATAGAACTTCCCTCATGGTCCAAGAGTTATTATTCCTTGCTTCCCTATAGGGGCCAAGAGTTTGATCCCTAGTTGGGGAACTAAGACCCCACATGTCACATGGTGCAGCAAAAAACACAAATTTTTAATTTTAATTGAGGTATAATTGATGTACAGTATCATGTAAGTTCAGGTGTACACTGTAGTGATCCACAATTTTAAAGGTTATATTCATGTATAGTTATTATAAAATATTGGCTATAATTGCCATGTTACACAATAAATATATCCTTCAGTTGAGTTCAGTTGCTCAGTCGTGTCTGACTCTTTGCGACCCCATGAACCACAGCACCCCAGGCCTCCCTGTCCTTAACTAACTCCTGGAGTCCGTCCAAACCCATGTCCATCAAGTGGATGTTGCCATCCAACCATCTTATCCTCTGTTGTCCCCTTCTCCTCCTGCCCTCAGTCTTTCTCAGCATCAGGGTCTTTTCCAGTGAGTCAACTCTTCGCATCAGGTGGCCAAAATATTGGAGTTTCAGCCTCAACATCAGTCCTTCCAAAGAACACCCAGGACTGATCTTTAGGATGGACTGGTGGGATTTTCTTGCAGTCCAAGGGACTCTCAAGAGTCTTCTCCAACACCACAGTTCAAAAGCTCAATTCTTTGGCGCTCAGCTTTCTTTGGAGCTTATTTATTTTATTCATAGTAGTTTGTACCTCTTAGTCCCTACCCTATCTTGCCCCTCCCCATTTCCCTCTCCCCACCAATTTGTTCTCTTTCTCTGTACATCTCTTTCTTTTTTGTTATATTCACTAGTTATTTTACTTTTTAGATTCCACATGTAAGAGGTTCACAGTATTTGTCTTTCTCTGACTTATTTCACTAAGCAAATAACCTCCAAGTCCATCCAGAAAGAACTCCTTTTTTAATAGTTCTGGCTATTTATTACCCTCTTGAGTTCTCTTTCTTGGTATTTATACAGTGATCTGAGTTTGACTCATAGAATCATATAATTTTAGAGCTGGAAGAAATTACGCGTTCATCTTATCTAAACCTTTCACTTAGACTTGTGGTAAGAGAGGTCTAGAGAGGTCAGGTACTAGTTCTAACTATTGAAAGCAGAGCCAGTTTTAACATAGATCTTGTGGCTGCTCGTGTTCTATTGTGAAGTCCATGTATCTGGATAAAATTCTAGTAAATGGGCCTGTTCTTTAAGCCCAGTTGTTATCTCCTCTCTGACATCTGTCCCTTCCTTCAGGTAGGCTGCTTTACCTTTTTGTTTGGCTCCAGTAGCATTTGATATTTACCTCTATTACCTTATTTATTCTTTTGTTATATAATTATTTATTTTTAATGTACCACTCCTCTCACAACTGGAAATTTCTAGAAATCATGACACTATGACTTCTTCATCTTTGACTCCACAGTGTCTTAAAATATTTGTTGAGTAGCTTGTGAATTCGGAGAAGGCAATGGCACCCCACTCCAGTACTCTTGCCTGGAAAATCCCATGGATGGAGAAGCCTGGTGGGCTGCAGTCCATGGGGTCGCTAAGAGTCAGACTCGACTGAGCAACTTCACTTTCACTTTTCACTTTCATGCATTGGAGAAGTAAATGACAACCCACTCAAGTGTTCTTGCCTGGAGAATCCCAGGGACGGGGGAGCCTAGTGGGCTGCCGTCTATGGGGTCGCACAGTCAGACACGACTGGAGCGACTTAGCAACAGCAGCAGCTTGTGAATTAGATCATCAAAGATTAGTCATACATACAGTCACACATACTTAAATATATGCATCTGTTATTATGCGAAGAGTTGACTCATTGGAAAAGACTCTGATGTTGGGAGGGATTGGGGGCAGGAGGAGAAGGGGATGACAGAGAATGAGATGGCTGGATGGCATCACTGACTCGATGAACGTGAGTTTGAGTGAACTCCGGGAGATGGTGATGGACAGGGAGGCCTGGTGTGCTGCGATTCATGGAGTTGCAAAGAGTCGGACACAACTGAGTGACTGAACTGAACTGAATGTACATTTGCTTAGAGCTTTATAGTTTCATATGTTATGCTATTTGACCCTCACAGTAAGCTTGGGGAATAAAAGGCAAAAAAAAAAAATCTTTTTTTCAACCTCATTATAAAGACAATAAAAAGATGACTAGAGGTAAAATGATTTTCTCAAAATCGCACAAATAAGCAAGTGGCAGAATCAAAACTAACACTCATGTCTTCTAACTCCCAATCTCTCAGACTTAAGGTTTGAATAAAAAATATACTTTCCTCTTAATCCTTAATTTTTTAATTCCTGAAATTCAGGTAATAGGTATTTACACCCACTCTGCCTTAGAAAAAAGATATAAATGTGGAAACTGCTATGAGGGTCACAGACCTATAGAAATTTACCTTACGTTGTTTGCCAGAAATGACGGTCTTCCTAAAAATACTTCTTGTCTTTGACTGGAGATAAATCACATTTCCAAGGTAATATTAATTTACCTTACACTTTTTTGTGACCTTTCTTTCTCGGGAGTATGTCTGTAGATCATTTAGATTGGCTGTTACACATAATGGATAATATATAGCATAGCTTTATCAGTCCATGCTAATGAATAAGTATGTAATATTTTTTAGATTAGACAAAACTCCTTAGTATAGCAGAATTTTCCCGAGAGAACTCACTGGTCATAGCAAACATGCTTTTCCAACAACACAAGAGTTGATTCTACATATGGACATCACCAGATGGTCAATACTGAAATCAGATTGATTACATTCTTTGCAGCTGAAGATGGAGAAGCTCTATACAGTCAGCAAAAACAAGACTGGGAGTTGACTGTGGCTCAGATCATGAACTCCTTATTGCCAAATTCAGACTTAAATTGAAGAAAGTAGGGAAAACCACTAGACCATTCGGGTATGACCTAAATCAAATCCCTTATGATTATACAGTGGAAGTGACAAATAGATTCAAGGGATTAGATATGACAGAGTGCCTGAAGAACTGTAGACAGAGGTTCGTGACATTGTACAGGAGGCAGTGATCAAGACTATCCCCAAGAAAAAGAAATGCAAAAGGCAAAATGGTTGTCTGAGGAGACCTTACAAATAACTGAGAAAAGAAGAGAAGCTAAAGGAAAGATATACCCATCTGAATGCAGAGTGCCAAAGAATAGCAAAGAGATAAAAAATCCTTCCTCAATGATCAATGCAAAGAAATAGAGGAAAACAACAGAATGGGAAAGACTAGAGAATCTTCAAGAAACTTAGAGATATGAAAGGAACATTTCATGTAGATGGGTACAATAAAGGACAGAAATGGTATGGATGTGACAGAAGCAGAAGATACTAAGAAGAGGTGGCAAGAATACGCAGAACTATACAAAAAATGTTTTCAGAACCCAGATAACCATGATATTGTGATCACTCACCTAGAGCCATACATCCTGGAGTCTGAAGTCAAGTGGGCCTTAGGAAGCATCACTACTAACAAAGCTGGTGGAGGTGATGGAATTCCAATTGAGCTATTTCAAATCCTAAAAGATGATGCTGTTAAAGTGCTGCACTCAGTATGCCAGCAAATTTGAAAAACTCAGCAGTGGCACAGGGATGGAAAAGGTCAGTTTCACTCCAATCCCAAAGAAAGGCAATGCCAAAGAATGTTCAAACTACCGCACAATTTCACTTATCTGACACCCTAGCAAAGTAATGCTCAGAATTCTCCAAGCCAGGCTTCAACAGTATGTGAATCAAGAACTTCCAGATGTTCAAACTGCATTTCGAAAAGGCAGAGGAACCAGAGATCAAATTGCCAACATCCGTTGGATCATTGAAACAGTAAGAGAGTTCCAGAAAAACATCTACTTCTGCTTTATTGACTACACCAAGGCCTTTGACTGAGTGGATCACAACAAACTGTGGAAAATTCTTCCAGAGATGGGAATACCAGACCATCTTACCAGCCTCCTGAGAAGTCTGTATGCAGATCAGGAAGCAACAGTTAGAACTGGACATGGAGCAACATACTGGTTCCAAATTGGGAAAGGAGCANTCAGGAAGCAACAGTTAGAACTGGATATGGAGCAACATACTGGTTCCAAATTGGGAAAGGAGCATGTCAAGGGTATATATTGTCACCCTGCTTATTTAACTTACATGCAGAGTACATCATGTGAAATGCCAGGCTGCAAGAAGCACAAGATAGAAACAAGATTGCCAGGAGAGGTATCAATAACCTTAGATATGCAGATGACACCATCCTTATGGCAGAAATTGAAGAACTAAAGAGCCTCTTGATGAAAGTGAAAGAGGAGAGTGAAAAAGTTGGCTTAAAACTCAACATTCAAAAAACTAAGATCATGGCATCCAGTCCCATTACTTCATGGCAAATAGATGGGGAAACAATGATAACAGTGACAGACTTTATTTTCCTGGGCCCCAGAATCCCTGCGGATGGTGACTGCAGCCATGAAATTAAAAGACACTTGCTCCTTGGAAGAAAAGCTATGACAAACCTAGACAACATATTAAAAAGCAGAGACATTACTTTGCTGACAAAGGTCTGTAGTCAAAGCTATGGTTTTTCCAGTAGTTATGTATGGATGTGAGAGTTGGACCATAAAGAAAGCTGAGCACAGAATTGATGCTTTTGAACTGTGGCGTTGGAGAAGACTATTGAGAGTCCCTTGGACTGCAAGGAGATCTAACCAGTCCATCCTAAAGGAAATCAACCCTGAATATTCATTGGAAGGACTGGTGTTGAGGCTGAAACTCCAATACTTTGGCCACCTGATGTGAAGAGCTGACTCATTTGAAAAGACCCTCATGCTGAGAAAGACTGAGGGCAGGAGGAGAAAGGGACGACAGAGGATGAGATGGTTGGATGGCACGTCACCGACCCGATGGACATGAGTTTGAGCAAGCTGTAGGACCTGGTGATGGACATGGAAGCCTGGCATGCTGCAGTCCATGGGGTCACAAAGAGTCGGACACAACTGAGCAACTGAACTAAACTAATAGAAAACTATATGGAATAAAGTAGTTACTGACCTGATATCTAAACAGAGCATATCAGAGACTTAATTCATATCCATTTCCAACAAATACAGATAGACTTTATATGGTAGATAGTAAAATGTATTATCTGCTCATAAGTTGATTTATCTAAATGGAAGTAACCATAGAGTTATTTGGAGAAAACAATACTGTAAATTTGCCCCAATGGACAGTGTCCCCAATTCTTAATTTCCCCAGAAATAGTTTTTAAAAGTGATATTTCTACTTCCTCTTGCCTCTTTTTTTGACCCTTGATATTTAACATGTCAATGAAAAGGAGAAAAATTCTACACAAGAAACAAATGAGTTAAGAAAAAGTAGGAGAGAGAACTGGTTCTTTTGGCATAATGTAGAAGAATGGTAGATTTGCAGTTAAAATTCCCAAGTAAGTGAACTGTGTGTGTTACTTTGGACTAAGAATATATGTTATTCTCTAAGCCTCAGTTTCCTGGTGTGAAAAATGGGGCTAATAACACTTTCCCTGACTCAGAATTGTGAAATTCCATGACTTTTTTCTTATTATCACATAGAGGTAATAGATGTTGAATAGNATAGTATAAAAAAATAAAGAACTATGAGTTAGGAGACCCCGATTCTATTCTTTTCTTTTTTGTAATAGCTTTATTGACATATTATTCTCATACCATAAAATTCACCCATTTAGGATATACAATTCAGTGGCTTCCAGCATATTCAGAATTATGCAGCCGTCTGCACAATCCATTTTAGAACATTTCAGCATCCCAAAAGAAAACCTCATACCCCTTCACAACCACCCCCTCTCCCCACCAGCCCTAGGCAACCACTAGTCTACTTTTGTCGCTATAGACTTGCTTATACAGACATTTCATGTCAATGGAATAATACATATATGGTCTTTGGATTCACAGTCAAGGTGTTAGAGATTTTTAACACCTTTTAGGAATGAAAGAGCAGCTAGACAAAAAAATTAGTAAAAATTAAATGATCCACATAACATTGTTGGTTACCTTGACTTTTGCATTTATATAATCAGCAATGATACTTGTACATTGAACATTCACTGAAATGAACCGAGCCATTAAATAAATCTCAATAAATTTCAAAAGACTGAAATCTTAAAGAATATATTCTCCCCCAAAATGGTAGTTACATGAAGTGATGTATGTGTTAACTAACTTCATTGGGTAATCATTTTGCAGTATATGTGTTATATTAAATCATAGTGTTTGTTTGGGCTTCCCTTGTGGTTCAGCTGGTAAAGAATCTGCCTGCAATGCAGGAAACCTGGGTTCAATCCCAGGTCTGGGAAGATCCCCTGGAAAAGGGATAAGCTACCCACTCCAGTATTCTGGCCTAGAGAATTCCATGGACTGTGCAGTCCATGGGGTTGCAAAGAGTCGGACATGACTGAGCGACTTTCACACACAGTGTTTGTACACCTTAAAGTTACATAATGTTACATGTCAATTATATCTCAGTTAAGCTGGGAAGGAAAAGACCATTATGTAATTAAATTAGAAATAAATAACAGAAAGGCATCTGGATACACCCAAAACTTAGAAATTAAACATGGCACTTCACAATAACCGGTGGGTCAAAGAAGAAATCACAAGGGATATTAGAAAATATTTATAACTGAATGATAATGAAAAATGTATATATAGTCACATTTGTGGGATATAGTTAAATCAATGCATTAAAGGAAGGTAAAAGCATAAATACTTAAAATGGAGAATATTTTAAAAACCAATAACTTCTACCTTAGGAAGCTAGGTGACAAAGAGAAAATTATACCAAAAGAAAGTAGAAGACAAAAATAACAAAGATAAGAGCAGAAATCAATGAAATAGAAAATAGACAACTAGAAAAAATTATCAAAGCCAGAAGTTCATTATGTGAAAAAATTAATAAAAGGTATACACCTCTAGCAAGACTGACTAAAACAGAAAGAATGCAAATTACCAGTGTCAGAATTGAAACAATCATTAGATTCTAAAAGAATAGTAAGTCAATATCAAGAACAAATTTAGGCTAATAAACTTGACAACTTAGATGAAATGGACAGATTCTTTGAAAAACTCCAGCTATAAAAATGACATAGATGAAATTTAGAAATCTGAATAGCTTATATCAATTATATACATTAAAATATATAAAATATTTAGAAAATAGTACCAATATTCCATAAATTCTTTCAAAAACAGAGGAGGGAAACATTTTCAAAATTGTTTTATGAGAACAATTATAACCCTGATCCCCAAACCTTACAAAGACATTACAAGAAAGTACAATTAAAAAACAATATCCTTTATAAACATAGATATAAAACCATTATAAATTGAATTCAGCAAATGGAGTTTATCATAAGAATGCAAGATTGGCCTATTCACCATATTATCACAGGAGTACAGATTGAGTGTAATTTACTGTATTGCCAGAGCAAGAGAGAAAAAAATCATATGGTGATTCCAGAAAATCATTAGAATACAGCACCAAACATGGTAACAGTTCTCAAAAAATTAAAAAGAGAAGGGAACTTTCTCAGTCTGATAAAGGCATCTACTAAAAATTTTCAACTTAATGGTGAAATAGTGCTTTCCTAATAAAACAAATGTGTGTATATGACAAAACAGAAATAGACTCACAGATACAGAAAGCAAACTAGTGGATTTAAGCGGAGAAAAGGAAGCAGGAAGGGGTATGATAGGGGTATGACATTAAGAGATACAAACTACTATATATAAAATAGATAAGTAATGAGAATATTTTGTATAGCACAGGGAAATATAACCATTATTTTGTAATAACCTAACATGGAGTGTAATCTATAAAAATATTGAATTACTATGCTGTATACCTGAAACTAATATAATACTATAAATCAACTGTATTCAATATCAAAAAATGCTTCCTCCCTAAGACTGGAAAGAAATCAAGGATGTTCTCACTGTTTCTATTCAATATTGTCCTGGAATTCTTGGCCAATGCAGTAAGGCAAGAAAAAAGATAGAAATCATAAAGACTGAAAAGAAAGCAAAATTGTTTTTGTTCAGTACAGTATGGTATTACTTATATGTGGAATCTAAAAACTTAGTGGACTAGTGAATATAACAAAAAGAGAAGCATACTCGCAGATACAGAGAACAAACTAGTGTTTACCAGTAGGGAGAGGAGAGAGGGGCAAACTATTGGTTATAAAATAAGCTCAAGGATATATTGTACAACATGGGTAGTATAGCCAAAATTTTGTGATAACTGTAAATGGAAAGTAATCTTTAAATAAAAATGTTAAAAGAAAATTAGTAGGTATACTATAATGAGGATAATGATCAAAATGCACCCTTATAGTATTTCCCCAAAGAGTGTTTCTATTCTTGATGGCAGCAAGGAAAATACGTTTTGGAATGAGCCGTCTTTACATGTATCTTGTAACAAAGTAGCCTTTTTAACTGTTCATAATATTTATTTGAATTTCAGTTTCTCCAGGGTTGTGTGTGTGTGTTTATAAAACAGGAGCTGTTGACTACTTAAAAAAATATTGTCTTTCTTCACATATTATATGAACCTACATAACCCTAGTGAAGTGAAGTTGCTCAGTCATGTCTGACTCTTTGCGACCCGTGGACTCTAGCCCACCAAGCTCCTCCATCCATGGGATTCTCCAGGCAAGAATACTGGAGTAGGTTGCCATTTCCTTAAGGAATCTACAAATATGTGCTAGAGCTAATAAGTGGATTTAGCAAAGTCAATACACAAAAATCAATTGTATTACCATATACTAGCAGGAAACATTTAGACAGTAAAATTTTTTAAAACTCCATTTATATTAGCAGTTAAATAGACATGAAATAGGAATAAATTTAATAAGACACTCAAGACCTTTACACTCAAAACTATAAAACATTGCTGAGAGAAATTCAAGTACTAAATAAATTAAAAAATATACTACATTCATGATTGGAAAACTCAATATTGTTTCAATGGCAGTTTGTCCCTAAAACAACTATTGTTCTTGTAGTAATGTATATGGAAATGCAAACCAATCTTGAAAAAATAATCTTGTCACATCTTGTAAAAGAAGAAAGTTGCAGCCCTGAAATTATCTGATTTCAAGATAAATACATAGTAATCAAAACAGCATGGCATTTTAGTAAAGATAGATCTATATAGATCAGAGCAACAGACTAGAGGGCCCAGAATGGATCCATATATGTAAAGTCAATTAATTTTCAACAAAAGGCTAAGGATACAGAAATAGATCAGTGGAATAAAATGGAGGGGCAGAAATACATACACCTATAACTAGTCCTTTAATTTTAGAATAAGACACTAAGGTAATTTAATAGGAAAAAGAGTCTTTTAACATGTGGTGCTGGAACAACTGAATAAACATGTGGATAAAAGTAAACCTCAACCCCTACCTCATACTAAACACAAAAATTAATTCTTTATGGATCATAGAACTATATTCAAAGCTAAAATATTTAAGCTTATAAAAGAAAACATAAGAAACTACTTTTGTGACAATGAAGTAGGCAAAGATTTCTTAATGAAGACACAAAAATGATAAGCATAAAAGGGTAATGAAACTGTACTTCACCAAAGGTAAGACTACTACTCATTGAAAAACGCAAATAAGAAAATGAAAAGGCAAACTGAAGCATAGGAGAAAATGCTCACAATACATATGTCTGACAAAGGACTCCTACAAATATGTAGTAAAAGTGGAAAGAGCATTTAAGTTTATTTTTAAATGGAGGATAATTGCTTTACAATGTTGTGTTGATTTCTGCCATACATCAACATGAATCAGCCATAGGTGTACATATTTCCCCTCCTTGCTGAATCTTTCTCCCACCTCCCACCCCATCCCAACCCTCTAGGTTGTCACCAGTTTGAGCTCCTTGAGTCATACAGCAAATTTCCACTAGCTATCTATTTTACATATCATAGTGTTTATCTTTCCATGCTGCTGCTTCTTGTTCAGTCGCTCAGTTCAGTTCAGTTCAGTCGCTCAGTCGTATCCGACTCTTTGGGACCGCATGAATCACAGCACGCCAGGCCTCCCTGTCCATCACCAACTCCCGGAGTTCACTCAGACTCACGTCCATCGAGTCAGTGATGCCATCCAGCCATCTCATCCTCGGTCGTCCTCTTCTCCTCCTGCCCCCAATCCCTCCCAGCATCAGTCTTTTCCAATGAGTCAACTCTTTGCATGAGGTGGCTAACGTACGGACTTTCAGCCTTAGCATCATTCCTTCCAAAGAAATCCAAGGGCTGATCTCCTTCAGAATGGATTGCTTGGATCTCCTTGCAGTTCAAGGGGCTCTCAAGAGTCTTCTCCAACACCACAGTTCAAAAACATCAATTCTTTGGTGCTCAGGTTTCTTCACAGTCCAATTCTCACATCCATACATGACCACAGGAAAAACCATAGCCTTGACTAGA
>SJYQ01023113.1:22232-33541 GCA_006410935.1 Redunca redunca
TCCACAGTTTATTGTGATCCACACAGTCAAAGGCTTTGGCATAGTCAATAAAGCAGAAGTAGATGTTTTTCTGGAACTCTCTTGCTTTTTCGATGATCCAGCAGATGTGGGCAATTTGATCTCTGGTTCCTCTGCCTTTTCTAAAACCAGCTTGAACATCGGGAAGTTCACGCTTCACGTATTGCTGAAGCCTGGCTTGGAGAATGTTGAGCATTACTTTACTAGCATGTGAGAGGAGTGCAATTGTGCGGTAGTTTGAGCATTCTTTGGCATTGCCTTTCTTTGGAATTGGCATGAAAACGGACCTTTTCAGTCCTATGGCCACTGCTGAGTTTTCCAAATTTGCTGGCATATTGAGTGCAGCACTTTCACAGCATCATCTTTCAGGATTTGAAACAGCTCAACTGGAATTCCATCACCTCCACTAGCTTTGTTTTTAGCGATGCTTTCCAAGGCCCACATGACCTCACATTCCAGGATGTCTGGCTCTAGATTAGTGATCACACCATCATGATTATCTTGGTCGTGAAGATCTTTTTTGTACAGTTCTTCTGTGTATTCTTGCCACCTCTTCTCAGTCACATCCAACTCTTTTGCGCCCGCATGGACTACAGCATGCGAGGCTTCCCTGTCTTTCACCATTACCTGGAGTTTGCTCATATTGATGTCCGAGTAGGTGATGCCATCCAACCATCTCATTATCTGTCATCCCCTTCTCCTGCTTTCAACCTTTCCCAGCATCAGGGTCTTTTCCAGTGACTTGGCTCTTTGCATCAGGTGACCAAAGTGTTGAAGCTTCAGCTTCAGCATCAATCCTCCAATGAATATTCAGGATTGATTTCCTTTAGGACTGACTGGATTGATCTTGCTGTCCAGGGGACTCTCAAGAGTCTTCTCCAGCACCAGAGTTCAAAGGCATCAATTGTTTGGTGCTCAGCCTTTTCTATTGTCTAGCTCTGTACTCTGTCCATTTGTCCCACCCTCTAAAGTGGAAAGAACTTTTTAAAAAAATGAGAAAATACTTAGTAGACACTTCACAAAAGAAACTGTACGAATGACCAGAAAGCAGATGAAAACGGGCTTAGCATCATTTGTCATCAGGAAAATGCAAATTAATACCATAGTCAGACACCATTTCACATCCACTAGAATAGCTGAGAAGCCTGACAATAGAACGTTGGCAAGAATGTGGAGCAACTAGAATTCCCTTACATTTCTGTTAGGAATGTAAAATGGCACAGCCACTTTGGAAGTCTGACATTTTCTTATAAAATTAAATATCAGTTCAGTTCAGTCGCTCAGTTGTGTCCGACTCTTTGCAACCCCATGAATCGCAGCATGCCAGGCCTCCCTGTCCATCACCAACTCCTGGAGTTTACCCAAACTCGTCCATCAAGTCGATGATGCCATCCAGCCATCTCATCCTCTGTCATCCCCTTCTCCTCCTGCCCCCAATCCCTCCCAGAATCAGGGTCTTTTCCTATGAGTCAACTCTTCGCATGAGGTGGCCAAAGTATTGGAGTTTCAGCTTCAGCATCAGTCCTTCCAAAGAATACCCAGGACTGATTGCCTTTAGGATGGACTGGTTGGCTCTCCTTGCAGTCCAAGGGACTCTCAAGAGTCTTCTCCAACACCACAGTTCAAAAGCATCAGTTCTTCGGTGCTCAGCCTTCTTCACAGTCCAACTCTCACATCCATACATGAACACTGGAAATACCATAGCCTTGACTAGATGGACCTTTGTGGGCAAAGTAATGTCTCTGCGGTTAAATATGTGTCTTGTTTGGTCATATCTTTCCTTCCAAGGAGTAAGTGTCTTTTTTTTTTTTTTTTAAGCATCCTCTCTTTTCTTTTCCTTACTTTTTTTTGTTTTACTTGTTGGAAGAAACTGAGATATTTACCCTATAGTATTTTCTGTATCTTGATATTTGCTAAATACATCTCCCTGGTGTTGTCCAGTATGCTCCTCTGTATTTCCTGAAATCTGCAAGCTAGAACTAGAAACTTGATTTGTATTGAGTTTCATGAGGGTAGAGGAGAAGAATAGTTCATGGGTGATTTTGTTTACTTTTGGAAGAAAGAATATAGCATCTACTTGTTTCTCTTTCAAGAAGGTTAGCAGTCATTGAAATTCATTGAGTAGATGTATTATTTCAAAAAGAGTAAGTGTCTTTTAATTTAATGGCTGCAATCACCATCTGCAGTGATTGTGGAGCCCCAAAAAATAAGGTCTGACACTGTTTCCCCTGTTTCCCCATCTATTTCCCAGGAAGTGATGGGACCGGATGCCATGATCTTAGTTTCCTGAATGTTGAGCTTTAAGCCAACTTTTTCACTCTCCTCTTTCACTTTCATCAAGAGGCTTTTTAGTTCCTCTTCACTTTCTGCCATAAGGGTGGTGTCATCTGCATATCTGAGGTTATTGATATTTCTCCTGGCAATCTTGATTCCAGCTTGTGTTTCTTCCAGTCCAGCGTTTCTCATGATGTACTCTGCATAGAAGTTTAATAAGCACGGTGACAATATACAGCCTTGACATATACCTTTTCCTATTTGGAACCAGTCTGTTGTTCCATGTCCAGTATGACTCAGCAATTCCACTCCTAGTAATTATCCAAGAGAAATGAAAACATTTCCAAAAACACCTGTACAAGAATGTTTATAGAAGTTTTATTCATAATGGTAAAAAACTGAAAACAATTCAAATATTCAACAAAAATATCAAGCAAGAAACTTTCCTGGTGGTCCAGTGGTTAAGAATCCACCTTACAATGTGGGGGACACTGGTTCAATCCCTGGTCCAGGAAGAACCCATATGCCATGGGGCAACTAAGCCCATGCACCACAACAACTGAGCCTGCATTCTGGAGCGTGCAAGCCACAACTGCTAAGCCCACATGCAGCAACTGCTGAGGCCCACACACCCTAGAGCCCATGATCTGCAACAAGAAAAGCCACTGCAATGAGAAACCTATACAGTGCAACTAGAGAAAGCCCCTGCACCGCAACAAAGACTCAGTGCAGCCAAAAATAAATAAATAAATATATTTTTAAAAATCAAACAAAAATGCATAAACAAATTATAGCGTAGTCTATGGTAATAAGACTCAGAGCAGTGGTTGCCTAAGGGAGGTAGGGATTATCTGGAGAGAAAGAGAAAGGATATGTCTAGCGTAATGGAAGTGTTCTTTATCTTGATTAGGCTATTAGTTACCTTGAGGTATTGGTTACATGCTACTGCTACTAAGTCACTTCAGTTGTGTCCGACTCTGTGTGACACCATAGATGGCTTCCCACCAGGCTCCCCATCCCTGGGATTCTCTAGGCAAGAATACTGGAGTGGGTTGCCATTTCTTTCTCCAATGCATGAAAGTGAAAAGTGAAGGTGAAGTTGCTCAGTTGTGTCCGACCCTCAGCGACCCCATGGACTGCAGCCTTCCAGGCTCCTCTTTCCATGGGATTTTCCAGGCAGGAGTACTGGAGTGGGGTGCCATTGCCTTCTCCGATTGGTTACGTAAGCATATACATTTATCAAAACTCATTGAATTGTACATTTAAGAGAAATTTCACTGTAGGTAAATTTTACCTCCAAAAAAGAAATAAAAAGCTTTATATAATTAAAGAAATAATTATTTAAATAGTCAATACTATAAGTGTGTATGTATGTATGTATAATTTTTTTGTATTATATAACTAACACTTGAGTGCATATTTTAATATTTTTTCAACAAGCGTCTATTGTGTATCTACTGTTGGTCAGCCATTGTCATAGTTGCTGGGAATGTAAAGGTAAGAGAAAGTAACTGGACTTAAAAAAGGCATAGCTGGAGTAATAAAAATACATGAAAAAAATACTAATAGAAACTGGATGCTGTTTATGAGGTGAATGCAAAGGAGGGAGAAAGTGATTGTGATTTGATGGGCTTGGAGAGATGTGACCAAAAAGTGAGTAAACTTTTGCAAGGGAAGAAAGGCTTCCACAGAGGCATGAGTCTGCATGACGTGTTTGCAGAACTTTAATCGGTCCAATGTGACTGCAGTAATGAGGGATGATATCATGATGGGGGATAGTATACTTAATGAGATGGGACCAGATTGTACAGGATCATTAAATGCCATACTAAGGAGTTTAGATTTATAGGCAATAAGGGATCACTAAGATTTTAGACAAGAGTGACATCAGTTCCATGTTTTAAAGAATATATCTGGTGGTTGTAAAGAATTGTTAAAGTTGAGGAGAGATTAGAGGCAGAATAAACAGGGATTGTAAGAATCCAATGGTGGTTTATTTTTTTTAGTATTTATTCACTAGGATTTGTGATTAAGCATTTCTAAACATTTAGCTGTTCTTTTCTCTTTTTCTTTAAAATTAACAATAGAAATCCAGAAACTTTTTGGACCACCACAGGAATGTTTCCCCAAGAGTTCATTATATGTTTTCACAAACATGTGAGGATTGAAAAGCTTGTAATCCAGAGTTACTTTGGTAAGCATGATATTTTCATTTCATTTCATTAATTTTCATCTTTCAGTTTTTCCATAGGCAGAATGCACATATGTAAACTTTTGGCAAAGCACTGATTTTTTTTTACAGCATGGAATCAAGTTTTATTGCTGGGGTTGATGGGTGGAGAGTATGGGTTAACTGTCTTGAGCACAGTTAGCTTCTCTGAAACTGAGAATTTGAAACCCTTCCAAAGCACATAATAATTTCCATGCAATTTACCACGTGAAAGCCTTTGGCAAAAGACCCTGTGATGAATTTAAGAAGCCAACTTGCCAGAACGCTAGGTTTCTTCACATCTTTACTCCAGATTTTTTTGGCTCGGGGTTCTCTGTCAAATTCTTTCTGAAAATCTGACAACCCTGATTATTTGCATTTGGTAACTTTGATTCTTTTATTAATGTGGCCATCTTCTGAGGGATTTAGGAAGAATATCTTCCACTAGAACATCATCCTAATCCTGTCTTATGTTTTTTTAAGGACAGAATATATCAGGCAAAATCATGGTAGGAAACAGGATACATCCCAGGTGGCTCAAATGAAGAAACATTATTGGTGGGACCACTTACAGAATTATGGCCTGGGTTAAGGGAACAATCCAGGGATGGTGAGACACCCAGAAACTGGCTATAGCAGTAAGCCATTACCTCCCTGCGCCAAAGAAAGGAAATAGTATTTGCTGGAGCCCAAGGAGAACTGGAGCGTGTACAAAAGGGCCTGCCCAATAGGAGCTGTAACCAGGGAGGAGCATAAACACTGCCAAAGACAGGACACTGAAGCAGGAAGGGAACAGAGAAAATACAACCTGATCTCAGTTCCCTGCTGCCCTTGTTTCCTCCCAGTCCCTCCCGCTGGCCAAATCCGATCCATAGGCTGTGGGAAAGTAAGTCCAGGAGGTTCAGTCCCCAGGGGTCCTCCCTCAGGGTGCAGAGCAGAAAAGAATGGATTTGGAGCGAAGGGAACTGCTTTAGGGGTAAAGGAGAAAAGAAAACCAATGCAGAAGGAAGATGACTGCATTCTCTCTTCTCTCATTAATTGTGAAGGCTCTGGAGTTGGACATAAAGTTTGAATTCTAGTTCTGGCACTTACTAGCTCTGTAACATTGAACGTTTTGCTTGACTTCTGTAAGTTGTCAGATTCCTTTAAGCCTGTTTTCTCATCAGTAAAGCAGGTTAATAATACCTTTCTTCTAAGGTTGAAGTCAAGAGTGAATGAATATGTCTGACTTATAGTAGTTTTCTGCATAAAGTTTTATGATCAAGACCACTAATAGTATTATTTACCAGTGTACCAAAAAAAAATAAATAAACAAAAACAAACCAGATGGTACCAAACTCAAAAAGGCTCTGTCAGCTTGCAAACACTTGTAACAGTTACCCAGACTATACTTTACCATAGGGATTTATGGAAAAACAGTGAGTGATTTTCCTGATCCCAGTACTTTGTACATTCCCATTAATGCCTGCCAGTCTTAGACAGAGGGAAAAAGAAATCAAGGGACAGCAACATAGAATTAAGTTGATAATTAACACTTTATTTTCATTTATTTACAATGTCAGTGAGGACCTTGAGGATTGAAAAGAGTACTTCTAACGAGCCAGTTGATTTTGAGCAATGGATTGAAAGAGGTATGTGCTTGACTCACCAGCATTATTTTGATCATGAGGGGATAGAGAATTGTGCTTTACTCTATATTTCCAATTGTGCTTCATTTTGGTGAAAAAAGATGGCCTGGAATGATTCTTATGACATTTAGATAAACCTAGAAAAACACAAATTTGAATACTAAGATGCTTCTTCACTTCCTGGTTATGTAATTGTTAACATGTTTCTTAATTTTTGAGTTTCAGAATCCTTATCTGAAAAATAGAGATGATATCACCATTTAAAGTTTTTGTGAACACAGTGTCTGGCATATGGTAGACAAGCAATAAATATTAGCTTTTAATCTTTCCTTCCTTCCTGATTAATGGTATTATTTAAATATTATTGGCAGAATTGGTGGCCTCTCATAAAAGACAGCATGTTGCCTTCATGTGTCTATCTGTTTCTTCCCAAAATACCTTGAAAATAATAATAAAGGAGAAAAATGAGACATAAACCTACAGAGGCAAAAAATAAAAACAAACAGGGAACCAGGAATTCAAAACAGATGTGAGAGGTCAATATATATTATGGAAGAAAGGAAGCAGTTGGAGCAGTAGTAACTTCTGTAGCAGAATTGAGTAGATTATAACCTAAGTACCTGACAAGGAAGTTTATCCAGTAGAATCCCAGAAACTTGAAGGCAAAGGTATCATGGAAAGTTTGAATGAGTCATGGACAAGAAAAGTGATTGGTGGAACATCTAGTCACAAAGTGTAACAGACTTTAGGTACCTTCCTCCCGCAAACTACCCCCAAGAGTGCTAGGAACTTTGAATGTTGAGCCTCAGGACTCAGGGAGACCAGTCATAGTAAAGAGAATGAGTGGGACATGGAGTGGAAAACAGGGGATTGAAGTGGAAACCTATATAATGAATAGTGGGAACTCTAGCCTCCTTCCTATGGTCTGCCCAGCAACCAGAAATGCAGCCCCAGCCAGGAGATTGGAGGATTCATCTCTGGAGAAACTGAATGGTCCCCAAAGATCTGTGGATACAGAGAAAGGCTAGTTCATTCCTGGTCACCCTATGGAAATCTGGTAGTCAGTGAGTCTGGCTCATGTACTATTTTCCAGTGATCTATTCATAAGTAACAAAAGGTAGTCCCAAATCACCAGACATATGGTAAAGACCTAATATAATCAGGCCTTTAGCTCTACCTCCATCTGTAGGAAAAGAGGGTAGAAAACAAATGAAATCACAAGGAGGCAATATGAGAAAATGTGGGACATTTTATGATGCAACTGACTTGGTCTCTTCAATAAGTCAATGGTGTGGGGGGAAAATGTGTGTATGGGAGACAAAGAAGTTCAAGATTAAAAGAGGCTTAATTCTGATTTGAATAAACCATAAAAAGACATTTAGGAGGACAGTGGGGACCTTTGATGGGCTAGGAAATAGCAACCCACTCCAGTATTCTTACTTGGAAAATTCCATGGACAGAGGAGCCTGGCAGGCTACAGTCTGTGGGGTTATGAAGTATCAGAAACAACTGAGTGACTAAGCAGGCACGCATAGGGACCTTTGAATATATACTAGGTATATGATATTAAAGCATTTTTAAATTGTCATATGATAGTGGCATTGTAGTTATACAAGAAAATATTCCTCTTTAGAGATGGATAATCAAATATTTAAAGGTGAAATATCATGATGTCTCAGACATTCTTTAAAATACCTTAGCAAAACAAAAATTAGATAAATCAAGTATGGTGAAATGCTAATAATTGTAAATTCAAGACAGTGGGTATATAAGAGTGATATCCTGTCTTTTTTATGTATGTTTGAGATTTTTCAATTTTTCATAATTAAAAAGAAAATTAAGCAAATGAAAGAAGAAGTTACTAATTTCTAGTAGAGGAGGAGTTGTATAAGAAAGAAAATGTGTCATAATTTATTACTTATTTCAGCAGTAAATAACATATAGACAATGGTGTAGCCATCAAGTATTGATTTCAAAATTGAGAGGATGGCAGGAAAATTTGTAGGAAGAGGAGGAAGAGAATACTGGTCCAAGAGACATAAATTTTCACCTACTATAATATAAAGTCAGTAAAAAATGGATAAATCAAGAAAAGGATCATGAAACATGTTATAATTCCAGAAAAAATAACTTAAATAGTTGAAAACATTTACCTCTGGGGAGCAGGATTGGAGGAAAAGGGGTCAAGCAGGGGATTACTATTTTGTATTACCTCAGAGAAAGGTTAGGAAACAGAAAGTAAGTCATCCATAATCTTACTTCCCAGAAACTTCCCTTTTTGTACTGTCTGCCTTTTAAAATTAGGTACACTGTTTTGATGTTGGAGCTTCCCTGGTAGCTCAGCTGGTTAAGAATCCACCTGCAATGCAGGAGTCCCTGGTTCAATTTCTGGGTTAGGAAGATCCTCTGTAGAAGGGATGGGCTACCCACTCCAGTATTCTTGGGCTTCCCTGGTGGTTCAGCTGGTAAAGAAGTCACCGGCAATGCAGGAGACCTGGGTTCAATCCCTGGGTTGGGAAGATCCCCTGGAGAAGGGAAAGGCTACCCACTCCAGTATTCCGGCCTGGAAAATTCCATGGACCGTATGGTCCATGGGGTCGCAAAGAGTCGGACACAACTGAGCAACTTTTACTTTTCACATTTTGATATAAGTAAAATTAATTTCTAAATAATGTCAATATTATTTTTTTAAGTTGTGAATTTCTTTTTTAGAACTTTTTATTTTTTATTGGGGTATAGCTGGTTAACAATGTTGTGATAGTTTCAAGTGAACAGGGAAGGGACTCAACTATACATACACATGCATCCCTTCTCCCCCAAACTGCCCTTCCATCCAGGCTGCCACATAACAGTAATGTGAATATTATTATATCAATGAAATATTTCATCTTTCCAAAAGAATGTTTGCTATGATTAACTCATGACCAAATAAGTTAATCTGTCCTAAAATCACACTAGGACTAATAATGGTTTTCTGAAGCTGGGTACCAGAAAAAATCAATTCTTGGGTGCCGTAACTCAGCATCATAGTAAAACTTCATTGTGAGAAACTGAGCCCTAATCAGTACCCATGAGAATGGTGAGACAACCTTTCAGGCCTGCCGTTACTGTTAGTAACTTGATCCTTAAAAAGGACCTTCATATTTTATTAATTCTTCACTTGATATTCCTTTACTATAATTTATATTTACTTTTATTATACTCACTGAGATATTTTATAGCTCATATATAGTTTAGCTTTTATATCTTTTTATCAAATATCTCTTTTTATATTGGATTTTATATACTAAAACACTGGTATATCTGGTCTAACTACAATTTTATCAGATATCACGTTTTGCTGAAAATAAATTTCAATATTTCTTGATGCAGTTTGAGCCCTACCTCAATTCTGTTAAATTTGTGTTTTAGATCTAGTACATACAGAGGGGCAGCTTCAAAATGAAGAAATTTTGGTAAGTAAATATACTTTGAAGATATATACATTATCTTTAGCCAGCACAATGTATTTAAATTTTAAACCTATCTCCATAGTCATAAAATTACTAAATAGCGTCATAATATTGTAGGTTCTGTGTCTAACCAACCAAAAGAGGCAGTTATTCTCAGAAATATTATGATCTAAATATAACTTTCATAACAGGCTCTTTTCTGTCATAGACAGGATGACAGCCAAGAGAAAACAGAATTCACTTGTTATTGCTTTGTTTGTTCATTTATTTTGAAGTATTTATTGACTTTCCTTCATTTGATTCTGTAGTCCTTATGGGATAGGAATCAAAACAGGTCGAGATGCCAAAATTGGATGTTAATTTAAGCATGAAGGGACAGGGAGAGTCAGATAAGGGAACTGGAGCATAGGATCAGCAACAAATAAGCCAAAGAGAGATGAGGTGAAAAGGGGACCAGCATTTTCTGACAGCATTCCACTGGGCTTTGCTTGTCAAGTGAAGTGAATGGCCACTGACGGGGAAGCTGCTGCCTCATCACGAGTTCCTCTGTCCCCAGCTTGTCAGGCCCTGGTTTTAGACAAACACAAACAGTGAAACAACTGAGAATGTTTTTAAGGTAGTAGTGCTTATTAAGATTTCTCTAAATAAGGGTTGAGGTTCGTGACATTGTACAGGAGACAGGGATCAAGACCATCCCCATGGAAAAGGAATGCAAAAAAGCAAAATGGCTGTCTGGGGAGGCCTTACAAATAGCTGTGAAAAGAAGAGAGGCAAAAAACAAAGGAGAAAAGGAAAGATATAAGCATCTGAATGCAGAGTTCCAAAGAATAGCAAGAAGAGATAAGAAAGCCTTCTTCAGTGATCAATGCAAAGAAACAGAGGAAAAAAACAGAATGGGAAAGACTAGAGATCTTTTCAAGAAAATTAGAGATACAAAGGGAACATTTCATGCAAAGATGGGCGTGATAAAGGACAGAAATGGTATGGACCTAACAGAAGCAGAAGATATTAAGAAGAGGTGGCAAGAATACACAGAAGACCTGTACAAAAAGGAACTTCATGACCTGGATAATCACGATGGTGTGATCACTAATCTAGAGCCAGACATCCTGGAATGTGAAGTCAAGTTGGCCTTAGAAAGCATCGCTAAAAACAAAGCTAGTGAAGGTGATGGAATTCCAGTTGAGCTGTTTCAAATCCTGAAAGATGATGCTGTGAAAGTGCTGCACTCAATATGCCAGCAAATTTGGAAAACTCAGCAGTGGCCACAGGACTGAAAAGGTCCGTTTTCATTCCAATCCCAAAGAAAGGCAATGCCAAAGAATGCTCAAACTACCGCACAATTGCACTCATCTCACATGCTAGTAAAGTAATGCTCAAAATTCTCCAAGCCAGGCTTCAGCAATACATGAAGCGTGAACTTTCTGATGTTCAAGCTGGTTTTAGAAAAGGCAGAGGAACCAGAGATCAAATTGCCAACATCTGCTGGATCATCGAAAAAGCAAGAGAGTTCCAGAAACACATCTATTTCTGCTTTATTGACTATGCCAAAGCCTTTGACTGTGTGGATCACAATAAACTGTGGAGAATTCTGAAAGAGATGGGACTACCAGACCACCTGACCTGCCTCTTGAGAAATCTGTATGCAGGTCAGGAAGCAACAGTTAGAACTGGACATGGAACAACAGACTGGTTCCAAATAGGAAAAGGAGTACGTCAAGGCTATAT